>VZSG01000658.1:376424-386951 GCA_013398315.1 Nothoprocta pentlandii
GAGCGGCGGCGCCTGCGCGGGAGCGGCGGCGCCTGCGCGGGAGCGGCGGCGCCTGCGCGGCGGTGGGGTCTGTGCCTGTGTGCCGCCAAGTGCGGAGGGGCAGCCCTCGGGGACGGTGTCCTGGGCACCTTTCACGGTGGGGCTGTGCGAAGCCGGGGGAGCAGAATGAGTCCGTCTGCTGCTGGCCTGTGCCACCTCTAGTATTATCACTTCTAGTGGTTCGGGAAAAAAATAATGCATTTTGAGTTTATATGACAGTTCTTGTGCCACTATTATCAGGACTATTTGTAAGTGGGCCTTAGATTTGGGATCTCGTGTGGGTGTGCATCCCGCAGAAGCAGGCCGTGGGGCCTGGAGAGGTGGGAAATGCTGCTCTGACCGCAAGGCGCTAGCGTTTAGAACGTACCCGACCCCATGGCGATGTGGTCGGCAGATGAGATCGCTCAGCTCTGTTACACACATTATAGCTCCGTGCTCCCGAAGCAGGGGAAGCCAGACCCAAACAGGGAGTGGACTTCCCTGGCAGCCGTTGTCAAAGTGGAGCCAGCAGTGTGCAGAGAGGATAACGCTAGTCCAGAAAGCTCACAGGGTAAGAGGGGAAGTGTTTTGTCAACAGGCAACCCTCAGAAAATGGAGGAAAAAAAAAGAAAACTCCTTCCTGTCTTATTCTCTCTCTTCCCAAATGATTTGTAGTCTGTGGTGTGAAGAGCTCTTACTTGAAAAGAGATGACAATAGTAGATTCCTGCTCTTCTGAGATTGTAACTAAGAAGCTAAAAGCTGGCATTTACCTGCTTGTTAAGTGGTGAAAATCTAGGCAGGAGCCGATTTCCTAATATAATCCCCTGCAGAAGTGTGTTCAGATGTTATTAATTAGAATCTTAGACCGCAATTCAGGTGCCTTCAACAAACTATGTTAGCAAAGCGTGACAGTTTTTTTGTGTTAATTTCACTTTTTTTTTTTTTGCCTAATTACTGTTTCCATATTGTGCAGTATCACGTCCTGCTTTCCTGCTCTTTTACATCTTTGAGGAGGAATCCTCTATTAGTGTTTGCTAGCTGCCACTTCGATGCCTGGAATGTGTCTCTATGCCTGGAATTTGTCTCTATGCCTCCCTCACTGTACCTTGCCTCCTATACAATCTTCTGTCTGCTTTCTTACCAAAGTGGCTCTGAGTGGATGCTTCTGATGACAGTTTGTTCAGGTAATCTTGTTTCCCTTTTTAGTAAACAAGGAAGTTGTTGCTATGGGGACTGGAACAAAATGTATCGGTGAAAACAAAATGAGAAAAACGGGTAAGTAGGTGGAAAATCCACAAGCCTAGTTGAATACCTATCATAGCTTATTTCTTGCTGATGCCCTAGATCAATGAATAATGTCTTATGCTGAATGTAGTCTTTCAGAGGGAAACCAAAAGCATAAGGCAAACCTTCTACTTGGCAAGTAGGGAACATCTCAGGCAACTAAAACAGTTCATCTGAATGGCTGCTACACTTGCTGCCTTGAAGGTAAATAAACCTTCACACCTTTTTATGTGTAGAAATAAGTGGTTTATGCCCTGAGTCTACATACTCACATGCTTACTAGGTAGAAGCAATTTTTTTGTTTTGATACAAAAAATGTATCAAAAATAATTGTTCTCAGTCACCTCTTCTAGTCTGATGCAGAATGTACTACTGTGATGTTAGTGTAGAGGTGATTCTAGAAAGGTGGTAGTAGAGTGCTTTTTTCCATATATTCTGAAGTTAGATAGTACAAGTATTTGTACAGTAAGTATATGAGATAGTAATTTCCCATAATTGTTGATTCTGGTTTCTGGTAAGCTATTTATTATTCATTACAGGACTTTTGCAGGGGATGAGGGGGGAATTTTTATGGATGTTTCCTGTGACTAAGCCATCTTAGAACATTACAGATATTTTCCTGATTAGTTTAGAAAAATGGAAAATGAACTGTTGTACTATTTGACATCTGTATATTAAGCTTCAGAGGAAAAAAATATCCAGGAAAATATCCAGAATATGTCCTACTATGTCCTTTTTATTATCTCCTCAGTAGTCATTTATTTTTTTCAATTATGTTACATTCATTTATTTTTAAGTTAAACTTAGATAATCTTTGACATGTTCATTTTCCTTAAAGGCTGAGAAGAAAAGGTTGTACTAAGGTCCCAATTAGAGAGGCTTGGTTTCTTTGAGCTAACTTTTACAGTCTTTAGGATGTTAGTATAGTAGAAAGTAAAGTAATTCACGTAAGCTTTCTAGAGGCTTTGATGATGGTCCTTTTAAGTTGCACCTGTCAAAGTGAATTGAGGAAGAGACTCTTGTCTTCAATTAAGAGCATGAGAGGCAGAAAGAATGATTTATTAAAGGTTTCGTGTTGCCAGGGGATAAAGTTCTGAACTAGCTCCTCTTCTTACTTTACCTTAAAAAGGGGATAATACTGGTGTGGAAAAAAGAAAACTGTCAGATGTTGTAGCACATTTAAATTAATCAGAGTTAGAAAGAAGTAGGAAGAAAATATACAAGAAAAATAATGTTTAAACAGATGCAACATCATGCTCTAGAGCATAAAGTCTCCATCGCTGGTATCTCCCTTAAGCATTAAATTGACTATATAGATTGTGCTAGTTAGTATTACTACCTAGTTAGTATTGCAGCCGAAGTATCTCTTCAGCAGCTGATTGAAGAATTAAATAAAATATCAAACTGTGGGATACATGGGTAGTGCACCAAAAAGGTACCTTTATATAAATCAATAGTGTCACTTAACTGAGTATTTTAGCTCCTCTTGCCTTACTTAGGGTTATTGCAAACTGGTAAGGAGTTTAAAGGACTATATGTGGAATGATTGTGGAAAAGCTTAAATAGTTCAGGAATTGTGACTTAAGAAGATATGCCTTTATCATATGACCTTTTACTTTGAAATAACATACAGCTTACATTTTCTATCCTGTTTCTTTAGGTATAGGGGGAGGCAGACCTGATAGAAACCTGTATCGCTTACCCAAAATGTAGTTTGTATTGTCGGTTTTAGTGCAACAATAATTTTTTTTTTGACCAAAAACTTAACAAACATTTAAAAAGCATTGGATGTAATGCTTATGCTGAGAATATCATGAGACACTGTGCCAGGAAAATACTGAAGGAAGTCTGTGTGAAATCAAAGGATTTCATATTTCAGGAGATGTTAAATTTAGTATTTTAATCAGTCTCTGGTTTACTTCAGGGGTGAGGACTTGCATTCTTTGATATATACTTTTGACCTCCTTCTGTAGTAGCTTTAAAGTTTAAATATTTTGGAATAACCCAGCTGTTTTACCTAACCAATTCTAAATCTTCAAACACTGCCAAATCTGGAGTTGTGTGTGCCCTGTCTGTTAGACTCTGTTCTACCTGTAGTGTTGGTTTCTTCAGTAATGGTCCGGTATTGTTCTTCTCTGGATGTTGCTTTAGGGGACATTCTGAATGACAGTCATGCTGAAGTTGTGGCCAAGAGGAGCTTCCAGAGGTGAGACGTGCAGTCCATGTGCTGTTGCTTAATGCCACTTGAAGTTGTGATGCTGTGAGGGCTTTTGATCTTTATCTCAAGTAGCCAGAATTTGTAGCTTCAGCCATGAGAAGATAATGAAAGAGGAGGTATTAGCTCTATAGGTAACTTCTTTGCTCATTTTGTTGTCAGAAGATAAGCCTAATTTTTACAAATCTGGTTAGTCTTTTAGGGTGCTTTCACAGAAGTTTTTTTTTTTTCATTCTCATTATAGCAGAGCCTCTATATGAAGAAAGGGGATGTGATTTTCATGTGATATCAATGATGGTCTAGATGTCAAAAATGGCTAATTAAATGTAAAGAATGGTCACCTTTTCCCCACATGCCAAACCTATTGGTCATGTGTAAAAAAATGTCTGAACCATCTAAACTGATAGTATAGTAATACTACAAAAACAGGGATACAGTTTTTGCAGTTTTATGCCACTAAACTGATTCTCATGGAGTTAGATGAGTGGCAACGTTGGCAAAAAGTACGAATGGGAAGAGAGAATCTTATATCTACAAATTGAAGAGATAGCTAACTCTTTTGAATCTAACATTTGAGCTCTGTTGCCAAGCTTCTGATTGTGTGTTGTGCTTATGGAGTGTGTTGGGTCACATCTGTCTACTGAAGCATAACCAATCATGTGGGTTGCTTTACCAGAAATGAATAAGTACTAGTGGGCATCTAAAGCTTATTGTTTTCACTTGTGCCACAAATTAAGCATGCAATTCTTGTGAACTTTTTGCCCAACAGGTATCTTCTGCATCAGATGCAGCTGGCAGTTTCCTACCAGCAAGGCAGTATCTTCATTCCAGGAACAAAAACTGGAAAATGGAAACTCAAGCCAAATATCGTATTTATTTTCTTTTCCAGTCATACCCCATGTAAGCACACTCAAGCAATAATTTCAAAGAAGATCATAGAATCATAGAATGCTTAAGGTTGGAAGGGACCTCTAGAACTCATCTAACCCAACTCCCCTGCTCACGCAGGGTCACCTAGAGCACGTGGCACAGGGCTGAATCCAAGCGGGTTTTAAAGATCTCCAGAGAGCAAACTAGTCATAAATATTCTCATACTGTGCCTGATCAGGGCTTCATGCATATATGTCTTTCAGTAAATAGTACAGTTGTTCATACCTTGATTGCATTGCTAGAGTTAGCTTTGATGGTTTTCTTCATTAATGTAAATGCAAGTATAGAATCTACATCCTCAAGTTTAACAGCAAGACAATAAGCTTGGCTACCTTTTCCTTCTGTTTCTGTCAGGATTTGTTTGATTAGAATTCTGCCTCCCAGTTTTGATTCTGACGTTGTCTCGCTAGCCCAGATTAAAGCTTTCATCCTGATTTAATAGGGCTTGCATTGGCTGTTCTTTTGGGATGGACGTTTAGCTGGATCAAGCAAGTTTTATGTTGAGTCTTCAGCTCTGCTTGTGGTCTGTCAAACCACTTCGGAACTTTTCCCTTTTTAAATCTAGTTAAGTCTTGATGTTGAAATTATTTCTTCTTTGGCAAAATGGAACAACTTGAAATTTAACATATACTGTCTCAAATCTCACTTAAGTATGATTCATCATTGTACAGAGCTGTTGTTTAAAGAGTATGTTTTTGTATCTGCATTTTTATGAGTGCAAATCTGTGAAAACTAGCAGTAGTTGTAATATTACTAGCATGAGGATTTTTCATCTGAAACGCATTTTTGCCCAGCTTACGTGTAACTCCTTTTGTTCTAGGTGGAGATGCCTCTATTATTCCAATGAGTGAGCCAGAGAACCAGCTTTCTAAGCCAGTGGTTGCAGAAAATGCAGATTTGCCATCAGTAAAGCATTGTAGAAGCTATGAGTATTTGGATCCAGAAGATAAAAGGAAATTAGAGGAAATGGCAAGTAATCCTGTAACCAAGAAAATAAAAACTGTTAGCGATAGTTGTTTTTCTGTGATCACTGAAGACCTAGCTGTTCAGCAAGTACCTGGGAAGCAAGCAAGCTTAGAAGACAACAGCAGTCCGAAGAGCCTTGAATTTTCTGCAGAGGTGCAAAGAACCAATAAAGATGCTGGCCTAGGCAGAGCCAAGGTAGTCGATATTTATAGAACTGGAGCAAAGTGTGTACCTGGAGTGTTAGGTGATGTCCAAAAACCTGGAATAGCATATCACTGTGTGGGATTATTGCGAGTGAAGCCAGGTCGTGGGGACAGAACATGCTCCATGTCCTGCAGTGATAAAATAGCTCGCTGGAATGTACTAGGATGTCAAGGAGCTCTTCTGATGCATTTCTTGCAGTATCCAGTGTATCTGTCAGCAATTGTAGTGGGGAAGTGTCCCTATAGCCAAGAAGCTATGCGAAGAGCAATTATTGAAAGGTAAGTGATCTTTGAAAATCAGTAGTGTGTACAAAGATTGAGTTATGGAAAATATCTGTCACACAAATAGCAGGATTTTGCACGAAAGTCAGCTGCGGAAAATGTGAATTACTGCAGATTCACATTTGCAGAAAACAGCCCTATGTAGTATGGAGAGAAGGTGATTATTGATGACCTATCAAATTTGAAGACTTAAAATTGCTCTCCGGTAGATTCAAGATCCACCTACTTCCTTCTCCTATGAGTTATGAGTGTTTTTTTACCAATTGGCCGTCTAAGAAGCCTTCCAACAGAAAATAAAAGGTGACAAACTGAGGGTGTGTTTTGTTTGTTTTAGTATGGTGAAGCTGAACTTGTCTTGCACTCCTTACACTATTTGAGGAAATAAATTTAAGAAAAACTTTTTACTTATTTAGATATTAATACTTGACAAATCATTCTGAATATCAATAACTTCTCTTTTATAGAAACCCTGTGTTGGTGGGAAAGAGGTCTTGGTTTTGTTTCAAATAGCAGAATAACACAGATCCTTCCTAAAATTTACTTAAAAAAAAAAAAAGTTCATAAAAACAACCTGATTAAAAAGAGCCCAAATGAATATGCAAGTAGATTGTTTAAATGTGTGAACCATTGCTAACCTTTTTCAAGCGCATACTTTAACATTTTGAGATTTATTTATCAGTTTGTTTTTACTGTTTCATGCTTTAATCGTGGATTTATCAAATTCTTACTTCTGAGTCTGTAAATAGTGAACACTACTGTTTTATGAGAGAGAGAGAGTATCATTGATTTCAAGAGGCCGCATGGGTAAGGATAGATTATATAACTGTCAGGTTTTGATTTCAGGTGAATATGATAGTCATGTAGAACATGAGTTGGCAGCTTTGGGACTTCACTTAGAATTAGTTTGCTCTTACTATTACACAGATACTGCTTGTGTGTGCCCTGTTACAGAATACTGTCACACAGAATAATTGTGGAAAAGGTGTCTTTCTGATTGTCTTTGCAAAACCTGTTAAAACTTGGCCTTGTATAAAATCCTACTAGTTCTTATACAAGAAGTTCTTATACAAGTGCAGATTTTGCAGATTTTAGAAACAAATTTCAGACTTACTTTTTTGTTAAGGATCTGATCAAGCAATGGAGCATTTAAACTTGGCTTTGAAAGATTTTACAAGAAAATCTTTTTTTTTTCTTGCTTGCTTTTTTTAAAGTCTTCCCAAGCTTTGATTCAAACTTAGTTTCCTAGAATAATATTATTCGGCTTATTCTGTATACATGCAAGTCCAGCCATTGTTAAGATTGCAAAATCGTTGTTTTGACTGCCCTAAGTAGAGGTTCCTGAAACATTCTGTTGCAAAGTTTTGACTGTGTTATGTACCTTCAGTGTGCTGTTCAACTAAGGATACTGAGTTATAAACATTCAAACTGCCTGCATGCTGTCCCTTTTTGTTTAGAAAAATGAGTGCTGTTTGACAAACAGTTGGGAAAAGCATGAGTTCACATACATTTTTGTTTTCAGCATTGTTAACTGTTACCTTGTAACTTCTGTGCAAAACTTTACACACGTGCATGCTTCATGCTTGCACAACAGCTAGCATCTCTCCTTAGCCATTTCCACCATTCAATTTGATCCAAATCAAATCCACTTGATTTGGATGTGCAATGCAAGATCACCTTTGCGGTTCTCGTGCGCTGAAAGATGTGCTTCAGAATTCGGCCATGAATTCTGGGCCCTCAGCTTCTGTAAGGATGAGATTTGTGGCTCCCTAACTCAGCCTTTGAAATACTTGTTTCTTATCCTGCTGCTCTGGAATTTGAAAGAAGTAGAACTTTTGACTGTTTTCAGTCTTTAGGAGGGATTGGAAAAGATGGATCTTTGCAGCAATTTGGAACAGCTAACACATAGCTTTTACTGGTCTGCTGAAACAAAAGAGTAGAAGTTGCTTAGGTATATTTTCTTTGGGGTAAAAGTGCCAGTTTTGTTGATCTCAAATACATTCAAGATGCATCTTTCTCCCTGCAGTGAGTAGAAGAGATCTAATAATGTAACCTGTCACCTCAGGGGAATTTACACAGGACGCTGAGCCCACTGCTTCTAAATGAGTAAAGTTGTGCAATATGCAGTGACTTCTGTGTTTCCCAGATTCTGGAGCTGATGAAAATTATCTCAAGCCAAAAGAGTAAAAAACTCTTCTTTAGGAAACTGAATCAAGGGAATGCAGAGAATTTATTGATTAGAAAAGGAGATCAAGAGAGAAAAAGGCGGTGGAACTGCTGCCTTTAGTAGATAGGTGTCAGACTAGATCATCTGAAAAGCTTGGGTTAGGATGTCATTCTCTCTTTTATACCGTATCTCTATGGATTTATACTTTTAACTTAATCTGTTTTAAAATCAGTTCACTGCCATTTTCTGGAACAGGCATGGTCTTACTAAAATATCTGACTTTTTAGAACCTAGTCAAATATTGTTTAGAAAGAGAAAACCCCTCAGTTTAAAAAATAATATATTTCAGAGTATGAGGGGAGATTTTACAAATCTGCTTGTCTTGTAAAACAGATTTTAAATCATGTGCATTCTTCCATTTTTACTCTAGGTGTCAGCAGATCTCATTTTTACCAGATGGCTTCCTCACTCAGGAGGTTAAACTACTGCAGTCAAATCTTCAGTTTCAACATAGTCGCCAGGCAATCCAGGAAGTTCGAACTAACAGCAAAACAAAACTTGTTCCCTGTGGTGCAGGTGCGTTAGACTCAAATAGAGGCAGAATTAGTTGCATACTCATAGTGTGCAAAAGATCAAATAAAAAAATAGTCATTTTGATGAAATTTTATAAAATTGCATTTTATTGGTAGTGCTTATGACAAAGCATGACTTCTAGCAAGATAGTAATTTCAGAGCAGAACTTAATTGTTAATAATCATACTCTCCTGATAATTCCCTGTAGACAGTTTTCTTACTGATTAAAATAAAAGATGGAAAGTAACAGGTGAAGACATGAAGAACTTAATTGTTAATAATCATACTCTCCTGATAATTCCCTGTAGACAGTTTTCTTACTGATTAAAATAAAAGATGGAAAGTAACAGGTGAAGACATGTTCTAATGGTGATAGAAGGACAACATATATCAAAATACTTTATACTGGTTAGTTATGCACTTTTCTGGTTAACGAACATAAGGCTGTAAAGCTTGTCAGGCAGGTTTATGCTTGCAATCTCTCCAGAAATCTGTGAATGTAAAAAGAATGCGGATTAGTGCATTATAAAAATTTAATTGACATAGTTTGGGGACATTGCATTTCTTGTCATGGTGATCAAGGTGGAAGTCATGCGATGTAGTGATGTAGTCTTATGGCTTGGCCCCTTCTGGAGAGCTGACATAGTTCTCTTGAGTTTAAGGTTAGATTTACAATCAAATTAATCATATAAAGTGTAGTCAGAGACAAAGCAAGAATAAATGCAGTTCCTAATAGTGGACTGAGAGAGTTAAGTAATGATGTTTGATGTAAAATTATCAGTAATGTCAAATTCAAAGATGTATTTGAGGAGCTGAGGACAAGTGCTGCAATGCCGAGGTAAAATTCAGAGTTCCAGCACCAATATTCTTATTTTTCAAGATGGTAATTAAGTATTGGGGTTTGGACAAAATATAAGGATGTTGGCAATTAATGTTGCTTCTAGAAGTTTGTTGTTAGTTGACTACTATCTAGTTATTTTCCATAGTTACATGATGTATATAAGTGTCAAACCTAAATCACTATGCAGATGACCTAAGGTAAACTTAGTGAGGAAAAACAGGGTGAATGGTGCAAGTTGTAGGGGATGGGGAGTATTTTTCAGCATAATATGAAAATAAGCCCTGTGATTTCTTCATAGTTTTCTAGGCAGGATACACAAAAGAAGGTAAAAATCCCTTAAACGTGAGGGGGAATCATGAAGTTGGACTCCAAGTGTTTCAAGAGGTGTCAATTTCTAAAGAAGCTGTTTAAGGTGAAATCATTATTCCTAACACTTAATAGTTTATCTGATTTATTTGGGAAAGCAGCACAGTATCATGTGAACACAGTGCCTGAAAGAAACTGTAAGGTTTGCTTTTGTGCTAGGTGTCTTTCTTGTTCATAAAGCTTTTTTCCACAGCTATCAGTTGGAGTGCAGTCCCTGAGCAACCTCTGGATGTCACCTCAAATGGCTTCCGTCAGGGAACAACAAAGAAGGGGATCGGCAGCCATCAGAGCAGGTATGGGAATGTGGTGATATCTGGATGCGTATATCTCACCTGTCAGCAAACATTCATCTGTTTTTTCTCTGTGGGATGCATAAGGCATTTTCTGAAAAGGAATAAATCTACTCACTCTTTCCAGCCCGTCTGTGGAAAGAAGAGAACCAGGAATCTTGTAGCTTGTGAACAGTATCAGTGTCTGGGGTATTGTTATCACAGGTGACCTGAGTGACTTATGTGAAAACCAATTTGCAGTATGTATGTACGTATATGCAAACTGTAACCAGTTTGCAATATATGTATAAGTGATTCCAAAGAATGTATAAATATAATAAAATATAATCAAACTGTAACCAGTTTGCAATATATGTATAAGTGATTCCAAAGAATGTATAAATATAATAAAATA
>VZSG01000658.1:387036-413800 GCA_013398315.1 Nothoprocta pentlandii
ACACACACACACACACACACACACAAACACGTACATACATAATTAATGTATTTTATAATAAAATGAAAAGACTAACATTTGTTTTGTGGACTTACATTTGCTATATAACATTTTGTATCAACTGCAAAACTCTGCTAGCTGCGAGTTTACACAAAACTGTAGGAACTTAGTTTTGTTGGGAGTTTTTCTTTATTTTCTAGGTGTGTTTGAAATTTGTTAGAATATTCAAAGGTTATTAGAGGAGGAATACAAGGCAGTATGATTGCAAAAGTTTTGTTTCCTTAGGAAATCAGGATTAAAAACTATGTTAAGGAATAAGTAAAGTTACACTTTTGTGATAAAGGTCCAAATGCAGAGTTTATATCCTGAGAGTGGGGGGGACAAAGAGTGTTTTTTAATGTTAAACAGGATTTGCATCTCTTCCCCCCTCCCCCCTTTCTTTTTCCCCCTCAAGGAAAGATTTTCTCCCTCAAGCAAGGATTAGTTGCTTTTTTTTCCCCCCTCTTCTCCCTGTAGCACAGAAACCCAATCTAGGTAACAGTAGAAACAAGTAAGGTAAAACTGACTGAGCAGAAGGAATTTGTAGATAGACTTTCTGGTATGTGCGTTGTTAATGCTTAGGTAACTGAAACAACAAAAACGACTATATGAACCTTTGATAAATTGATGTGAAGGTGAACGTTTAGAGCATATTTGCATGTTAATTTGGACTATGCAACTTAATAGCAAAATATAAAGCTTTTAAAATGTTTCTGGAGAATCAGATTGCATGTTTTGGAAAATTAAATTGGTTGTTGTGAGGACAAATACAGAAGATCTAAATCAGCAGAGAAAATAAGAAGGACTTTCAAAACAACGTACGTTTTTAAAATAGCTGTTTGAGGAGGAGAGAGAAGTTTAAGGCCTACAGCTAGGGATGCCTTTGGTATTTATAAAATACTTTTAAAACTTTGAATGACTTTCATTATTAAAAGGATGAAGGAGCCTTTCTTTGTGTTTAACTACCTTGCTACTGTTGCTGAATACAAAATACCAGCATTCTTGTGAAGTCAGAATTATTTAGGTACTTGTCTTTTTTTTTTTTTTTTTGTCGCACAAAATGCTCTTATGTACCCTTTATTCAGTTGTTCTTGAAAGCAGTTCTAGAAATACGTGGTTCTGGAAACTGGTTAGTCATGTTTGAGAACTTCCAGTCCAAACTTTATGAGAGAGGACAGGATCAACTGATCAATCATTGCTCTAGGTCTGATGTGACAGATCTACTTCAGCAATATTGTGTATATGTGGGGGGTGGGGGGTGAGGTCAAGGGAAGCTATTTGTTTTCATTTTGATTTTTACTCTGAGAAGTCTGATTGAAAATTCTGATTTCTTTTTTTTCTATCAGATCCAAGATCTGTAAAGTAGAACTCTTCCATACATTCCAAAAGCTGGTGACAAGTATTTCACAGGATATTCTGCCAGACACTCTCAGGTAAAGTTGTTTTCTCAATAGCTAGAAAAGTGAATTTATCTTCATAAATTCCAAGTGTACTGTGATGATACCAGAATCTTTTCATGAGTCTCACTTTTGATAAACTCGTCATTAAAATCTGAGACTTGAAAAATATGGCGTGTGCCTGATGGTTTAGGAAGAGGCTTTCTAGATCTTTTTATTCACTTCCTTGCAAAAGTAGATATGGCATCTCATGCATTAATGAGAGGAAAAATCACAGGTGGCTTCTTACTTTGGAGTTAAGAGTTTGGGGTAGCTGTTCTGATCTGGAGCCTCACATTAGGAAAGAGTAAATAGCTCTCTGACTTAGCTGTTACAAGTGATAAAGAAGGTACCAAATCCATTGTTTTGGAAATTGGTTTCTCTTTTGGTCTTGTTTTCAGCTATAAATTTGCCAGTCCTGGGACGTGATTAGATCATATGTCAAGGTCACTTAATTGCTTGCAGTTATTAATAGGCCCGAAGGTTCCTATAGCTCTAGCTAATATGGCAGAAAACAGTTTCCCTGTCTTGAGTGATTTCTGATGGATGAATGAGGTGAATTTGTTCATGGAAACTGAAACAAGTAATGGAATCCATTGGGGGGGGGGAAGGTGAAGGAATAGGGCAGAAGTAGACACTATGTGCAGCTGGAAGCAGGGGGCATAGTGGTGGGACTCTGTCTTTCAGTGGCACCAAGCCATTAGATAAGAGGAGCTCAACCAAGAGTGTGTGGAGTCTTTAATCATCATATTTTGCATACTCCTATGTTTAGTGGATTAAGGATTCCAGATATTTTCTTCAGTGTAGGTATGAAAATCCACATAATTTTAAATACACTGATATCTATGTAAACCACATTATTGCTGTAATGACTTCAACTGATGTGATATAGAGGTATCTTTTTTTTTAATTCTGTTTTAAATATAAAAAAATACTAGTTTCTTTGGGTTGAAAGTTGCTCCTCACTTATCTAGCCACTGTAATTTCATCAAAGTATGAACTAGTGTGCTGTTGGTTAGGTGACTCATGCTAATTGTGCGCTGCTTACATAAAGTCCCTTCACCTCAGGCCTTTTTGGATTCCAGTGGCTTTGTAATTTCCTTTGACTTTTTTTGTCCTTTACCATTTTTCTCTCTTTCTCCTGTCCAAGTCCAGCTGGTTCACAGATGTGGCATCATTTTGAGGCTGTGCAAACTCTGTTTATACAGTAGAGGTGCTAGCTCACCAGGCAGACTGTCCAGCTGCTTCTCTTTTGAAGCCATCCTTCTTCCTGCTTACTCCTCAAACAAAAAAATGCAAGTCTTCCTCTTGCTGTTTCTTTCTTTTTTGGGAGATTTTTGGTCAGATTAAGGTACCTTACCAAAAACTAGGTAATCTTTAAGATGTTCATCTCTTGTGCCTTATATAAACGCCTGGATTGACTCCCTGGGTAGATTACCTGAAATGTTGCCAGTGACTTTCATATATATATATATATATATACACACACACACACACACACACACACACATATATATACACATATATATATACACACACACACACACATATATATACATATATACATATATATACATATATATATGAAAGTCATATATATGAGTCATATATATAATATATATATGAAAGTCACTGTGTGTGTGTATATATATATATACAAAAAAAATTTAAAATATAAAACCTATAAAAAACACTCATACGCATACATATACCTACATATATACATAACTTCTTGCTTATTCCTACTTACTTATTCCTTACATTATTTAGGGTTAATATTTTGGGATTACTGGTACATGAATCCACCCTTTTCTGTTACAGCATCCAGGCTGTCACCTTATTCAGTTCTGTTTATTGTCACCTGTCACTTTCTGCATCAATTTCATATTTTCTGTGCTCACTTTTAAAGGAATGTTGGCAAATTTTCGACCTGTGTCAACAGATACTATTACATCTGAGTTGTTACATTTACTACTTCAGAGGTTGAAATGTTCTTCACAGAATGATTAGTAGAAGTAAGGCGAAGGCAGATTTTTTGCGTTGTTGGGTATTTTATCTGCCATTAGAGTCATGCCTTGTCCATTACATAAGGAAGTAAATCCTTTTTGGTTGCTGTTGTATAGTGGCATCCACTCGGTAGAGTCAGCTAACTGCTTTTCATGCAAAGTTTGGCTGACTGCCCATCTCTGAGTATGAATGAGGCTTTGTGATGTAAACCCAGACTGAGTTTCTTGCCAGGCTTGTTATATGGATGACTGTTCCTCTCCTTTCTTAAATCAAAGTCAGGAGCCATCACAAATAAGATTGTGCTTTCTCCCTCCTTCCCATTCAGTCTGAATTATTGGTCATTCTAGTGCCAGTGACCCTACATGAAAGGGGATGGACTGTTGTACATAGGTACGTGTGGCTCTGTGATGGCTAGAAATAAGCAATTAAGAGTACAAGAGTTTAAAATGATTTTTGGGGTTAAATATCTAGACTAAAGCAGAGGACTTTCTCTTGATTTTCTTAAGAATTTGCCTGTGTTCATTTGTAAAAGCAAAAGACATGAAAGTCTGCTCTGGAACTTTGTGCAGTGGTTCTCAGGCCTATTGGTTCTCAGGCCTATTGGACCTATTGGTTCTCATGTATTTTACATGTTTCATGACACTAAAGGAGACTGACTGGAAGCGAGAGAAGAAGGGGTCTACCTTGACTTCAGCAAGGCTTTTGACACTGTCTCTCATAACATCCTCATGGGGGGAAGCTCAGGAAGTGTGAGTTAGATTGAGATTGAGAACTGTCTAGATGGCAGAGCTCAGAAGGCCATGGGGCCGAGTGCAGTTGGAGGCCTGTGGCCAGTGGTATCCCCCAGAGGCCAATACTGGGCCCAGTGCTGTTCAACTTGTTCATCAATGACTTGGATGAGGCGACAGGGGGCACCCTGAGCAGGTCTGCGGATGATAACCAAACTGAGTGGAGTGGCTGACACTCCTGAGGGCTTTGCTGGTATTCAAGGAACCTGGACAGGCTGGAGAGTTGAGCAGAGAAGAACCTCTTGAGGTTCAGCAAGGACAAGTGCAGGGTCCTGCACCTGGGGAGGAATAACCCCAGGCACCAGTACAGATTAAGGCTTGACCTGCTGGAAAACAGCTCTCTGGAGAGGGATCTGGGAGTCCAGGTTGACAAGTTACCTATGGGGCAGCAGTGCCCTCGTGGTCAAGAAGGCCAATGGGATCCTGGCCTGCATCTGGAGGAGTGTTGCCATCAGGTCAAGGGAGGGGATCCTGACCCTCTCCTCAGCTTTGATGAGGCCGCATCTGGAGTACTGGAGCAGTTCTGGGCTCCCCAGGACATGAGAGATGTGGAGCTTCTGGAGAGGGTCCAGCAGATGGCAACAAAGATGATTAAGGGACTGGAGCATCTGTTGTATGAGGAAAGACTGAGTTGGGCCTGTTTGGCCTGGAGAATACTGAGAGGGGATCTGATCAACATATATAAATACTCAAGGAGAGAATGTAAAGAAGATGGGGCCAAACTCTTCTCAGTTGTGGCCAGTGACAGGACAAGGGTTAATGAGTACAAATTGAAACACAGGAATTCTCATGTCCTATGAGGAAGAACTTCTTTCCTGTGAGGGTGACAGAGCCCTGGAAAAGGCTGCCCAGGGAGGTTGTGGAGTCTCCTTCTCTGGAGATCTTCAAACCTTGCTTGGATGCCACCCTGTGCTCTGTGTGTTCCTGCTTGAGCAGGGGGATTGGCCTTGAGAGAACTCAACCATTCTGTGATCCTGTGAAGAGGATGGGGAAAGGACACTGAGGAAAGAAGCAAAGTCTTAATGAAATTATTTTGATCTTCCTTGTGCTCTCTTGTGTTTCAATTATAATCTTGTTTCCTATTTTGAAGTATAATGGTATAGTCGCCTCGGCATATTGGCCAGTGGTTCTGCTGAGATTGCGGGGAGTGGCAGCTGTGTGAAGGAGGGGAGCAGAGCATAGGAACTGCTGTCTCTCATTCTCTAGGGAGAAGATTAAAATATTTCTTCTTGCTTCCCGTTTCTTTCTGTCACACTTCCCATTTATTTTGTACTGGAAAAGATGTCCTTTTCCTTGCTGGCCCCTTGTCCTCTGTCCAACAGTTATATCCATTCTAGTAAAACATAGTCTCATCCACCCAATTCAAAGCTTTCTTCTCTAGCCACCTTTTCCACTTTGCTTCTGCATTTTTTGCTATCACGGAAGTTTTCTGTAACCTCTTGTTACAATTCAGACACTTCTGTTGTCTCTTCTGTCTTTTCTGTTGCTGAGAAGCTGCTATGGTGACTGCTGACAGTGTTGCAAACCGCTAATTCTTTCAGAACCTAGACCTCTCCAGTTTCCTGAGAAGTGTAACACAGGAAAATTCATGGAACATAATGAATGCGGTAGCATTATTAAATGTTTGGCTATTTATATTTTGTGACACTTGCATCCTATACGTTAATAGAGTTATTGTTCATTGTTGTATATTTTGCGTCAGGATGAAGACTCTCGAAACCTATTGTGACTATAAAGAAGCTTCATTAAATTATCAAGAAGCCTGGGAAGTACTGCGTAGCCAAGCCCTGCAGGGCTGGGTCAAGAATGCCAAGGAATACCTGCACTTCTCATGAAAATATATAAGCCCGGGTACGCAGCAGATACCTCTGCATTTCGAAAGGCAGGAAAATATGTGCTCTAGTTTCTGTGTCTCAGAGAGATGTGAGTGAAAAGAAAATCTGTTGAAAAGTCCTTATTTATTTGAAGCCCCCTTTTCATCACTGTAGACTTAAAATTCTGACCTACGTAAGGCAATATATCACCAGTGGAAAGGAAGCTGTGATGTGCCATCGTCTCATACATCTGTACTACATCTGTAGTCTACTGTAATGGGAGTAAAAATAACTGAAATTGCTGTGGAAGAAAGGCTGTCATTGTAAAACTCTAATGCTGTTTATTTCTCCCCCTCTTCCTACTTCTGTGGTTGGTTTTGTGTTGCTGGAACAACCCTAATCTATGGTAAGTTTTACTTCTGTATCTCTTGGCTCTCTTGCTTGGTGCCTGGAAAAAACATTGTTCCCCCTAGTTCCATTGCACCTAACTGGAAGTATTAGTTCTGTTGAAAGATATTTTTTCTTCTTCGTGTAAATGTCTATTTCTACAAATAGCTAGTGAAGCAAAAGAATGATGGGAAGATGACTCTATAAACTGCACATAGTGTGTGCTGCATCTCCTTTTCAGGACTTTACCAGATATCACTTTAATGCTGTGCTCATGTGAATGGGAAAGAAACCTCCAGACACTTGTCAGTTGTATAAAATTGCAGGCAAATGTTTACCTACTTTTCAGTGTTTCAGGTACCTCCTCCCCCCGTGATAAGTAGCTAATGAAAAGCAGGGATGACTTCACTGTTTATCTCACTGTTTCCTGGCAAGTGTTTGTTAGTAGCCTGGCAAAAGGGGAGATCCTTTGCGGGGGACTGGAAATAGGCCATGGCAGTCTTTGCCTTTGTGATGTATTGCAAAGTTACCTCCGCTTGGCAAAAGAGTCCAAAGCTGCTAGCTGGGGAGGAAACACTGCATGATTCTCCTTATATTTCCTGTCCCAATTATTGCCTTCGCACAGTAATTTCAGGACCACGTTGTTGCTAGTGAGTACTTGGGCAAAGCAGTGGGAGTATAAGATAAGTGATAACTTGGAATTTATAATGTCTGTAGTGATTCTGAGTTTTCTGATATTTGCTATTTCCCTACTGTTTTGGTTTTGGAAAAAAAAAAAAAAAAAAGAGAAGGCCTCCTAACCTTTACAGTGCATCTACTGAGTTGCATATGGGACTGGAGAGGTGGTAGGAGATCAGAAGTCGAACTAGATGCCATTGCAAATGGGTTACTAGGTGAACTGCAGAAAAGCAATCAAGGAGAAAATGGTAGCAATTAGCAGAACTGAGAAAATAAAACTCTAAGGGCAGAGTCTTGTAGCCATAACATTTGAACATGGCTGTTAAGAAGAATTGTCACTGGTAAGATTTTCCTGTGCATTTGTGAAACACTCATTAACTGTAGACTGCTGCTTTCTGCTGCTTGTCAAATTTAAAAGCAGCTTTAGAAGTTGTGAATGCTAGTACTAAGTTTGCTCCTTGCGTGGAGATGAAGGCACGTTTCAGCCTAGTGACCGTCTCTGAATACACACAGAGAGGGAAGGATGTGAAGCTGCATTTAAAAGACTAATTTGCTAAGTTGGCAGGTTCTTACCTGATGTATTTTTGACACTGAAAATAGCAGTGTGTAAATATTATATCTGATTAATTCGAAAATGTTGGGAAATGCTGTAGCCAGTACTGAGAAACTGCACAGAAAATATGAACAGAAAAATGCAGAGGTAAATTCTGCTTTTGGAAGAAGTGGCAAACTAAATGTCTGCCATTGCCTGTATATCTTTGGAAGAATTGCTTCTGGAAGGTAACATTTGACATGTTCTACGCATGTATGACTTGAGCTATTCAAGGATGAAATAGCTGATGCACAGAAAAGCAGAGGTAGATAAGATGTGGCAGAGACCCTGACACAGGTGAGCAGGTTAAGGGAGTAAAATGTCCACAGATAATGTTCATGGGGACAAACAAGTAGTTGTCACTGGAAACAACAAAACAGATGAGGACACTAAGATTCCCTGGGCATGTGTAAATTGCTCCACAGAATATATTTATACTACTCAGCCAGTAGTTTGATTTTTTTTTTCCCCCCAAACTAGTGTGGGCGCCAGTGGTTCCCATTTGCCAGAATAAAAAAAAAAAAAAAAAAAAAAAAGAGTAATTCTTGGTTTGAATGGGATGCCTCTAATAACTTCACTGTTAGAGAAACCATTGCATTCTCAGTCATGTGAAGAAGCAGTGCAGTGCAGGCAGACAGGCTCCTTGCCTTTAAGGAAGTCAGAACTAGAGAATACGAACAACCAGTTTTGTCCAGGTTCACAACTGACAGGTTGAGTTTGAGATGGTAGTCTCATGAGACAATGAGCTAGTACCCAATCACCTCTGAAAAAGAAAGGGACTGATTTTTAGCATCACGTTTCTATGACTTACCTCATTTTGGCTGCTTATTGCTATCAATATATTCCAAATGATTTGAAGACAATTTGAATTACTGTTCCTTGCAGAAAACCAAACTATTATTACTCCAAAACAAGATAGCTTTTCACAGGGTGTTAAAACAGCAATCAGCCTGGTAAACCCTACAGCAATGAAAAAGCCACGACTGAATTGCATAAAACAGAAAGGGGAGGAGTCAGGCTTCCCTTTTGCAGTGACAGAAAGCAGTTTGAGTTGAAACCATACCTGGAGGGATATGCTTGAGGTGTAAGCACGAAAATGAAGAGTTACTTCTGAGAGGTTGCTATCAACAAGGAAGAAAGAAAGGTGTTACAGTTAGCACTTGGAACCAAATGCAGTCGAAATGCCTAACAGTTCTTTCCTTCAAAACATAACCATTCTAAATATCTGAAACTGTTACTATGAAAGGGGTGCTTAAACTGTTGCAGCAGTGCTACAGACAGAAGCAAGACAGTTTTGGTCTATTTGCTTATTTATGCAGGAGATGGTATTTCAGGCCAGCTTCAAAATAGAGGACACAAACATTAGTGTTGGAATGGTTTTGTATTTACTCCATTTATTTGTTAGTGTATAAATTGAAAGGCCTTCCTGCTCTTGAAGAGTTACCAGGAAATAAGGATGTGATCATGTGGACACCAGATGAACTAGACAAGTTGATTTTAATGATTTTATAAGACTGACTGTGCAAGAGGGGAGCAGTTCAAATGAAAATCTCTTGATCTGTTTTGTTTATATTTGTAGGTGCAAAGTAAAGGTACTGCCATAGAATCTTTAGATCTGCATTCTCTGAAATGACTTGTAAACCTAGGCTGCTAAAACTAACCTAGTGAAACAGTGTAGCAGTAATTACTGTTTATTATTATTATTATTATTATTAGTAGTAGTAGTAGTAGTAAAGGCTGATGATGAGAATTCCAAGTCTTTTCAGGCAAAACATTGGAAATAAAACTTCATTTTGCCTGCTTTTTGGTCAGATGTATCTCTATGCTAGTATATAATTAGCTTTATCTTGTAGTTATAAAGGGTAAAGTTACTTTGTTAATAACAAGCCAGAAGTATAACTGCGAAGTTTTAGCTAAAGGAAACAACATTTTTCAGTAATGAAAGATAGTAATAATCACATCTGAAAACATTTTCTTGTCTTGCTTCTGAATCAGAAATTCTTTTCAGAGTAAGCATTAATACTAAATCCATGGAAAAAGGGATGGAAATAATCCAAAATGGAAATGGTGACAGACTGTTTACTAAAGTACAGCTGTATGTTGCAGTGCTCTTCAGAATCCTGAAAAGTTGTTGAAAGATTAAATGAGCTGGGCTTGTTTAGCCTAGAGAAGGTTGAGAGAGGATCTGATCACATATTTAAGTAGCTGAAAGGTGAATGTAGGTAGGAGGGGGCCAAACTCTTCTCAGTAGTGGCCAGTGATAGGACAAAGGGTAATGGGTAGAAACTGACTCATAGGAAGTTCCATCTCCATATGAGGAAGAACTTCTTTACTGTGAGGATGACAGAGCCCTGGAACAGGCTGCCCAGGGAGGTTTTGGAGTCTCCTTCCCTGGAAGTCTTCCAAACCTGCCTGCATGTGAACCTGTGCCATGTGCTCTGGCTGTCCCTGCTGGAGCAAGGGAGTTGGAAGGGACCACTAGGGATCATTTAGTCCAACCTCAACCATTCTGTGAAATTCTTAGATGCAGTTAAGGACGTTCATGTATTGCAAACAGCCTCAATAATAAAGCAGTACCAACACTGTCTTCTCAGTAAAAGAAATATTTTGGATTTCTTTTGAACGTGCCTGCCAGTAAGACCTGTAAAACCAAATATAATTTAAGGTATAAGATGACTTACTGGGAGTTATAGTTAGTGTGGATCTAAGTATTAACAGTGTTTCCTTGCTGTGTTATCGTGTTCGAAGACATGCAACTTTCCCAACCCTGTCTTGTCTTTCCCATAAGAGCATGAACTCTGGTACTTTGTGATTGGTTTTTTTTGCCATTTCCACACTCACAGTTCATAGCTCAGAGCCACAAATACAGTACAGCAAGTCCATTTGGAAAGGAGTTGAGCCCTATGAATAACTGTGCTTCTGGGCTCTTGCAAAGCTAAGGATACTTCTGCAAAAGTAAGGATACTTTTGCTGTGTTGTACACATGCTTCAGCAATAATGTTTCTAAAGTAGAGGGAATGATCTTTCTTTTCAAGACTAAAGCTTGGTTTTATCTTTTTGGCTGACATTTTTCACCTCTAATTCAAGTTTTCTCAGCTCTTTCAGTAAACCCATCATTTGGTTATGTAATGTTTTTATATTTATAGAGTTTTTATTTGGAAGGGACAGGTATTTTTATAACCATCTGTAAATCTCTTGATCTGAACTCCTTACTAATTGTTTCTTTCTTTCATAACTCATCTACAGATAATTTTATCTACTTGTCCAGCTTTCTGGTCCCGTACTCTTACTCTTCCCTCACCCAGGTACTCTTTTTTTATGCTACTCCTCTTGTCATCTCAGTATTGCTTTCCAAAGCCCATGGTGTTACTCCTCCATTGAAAACCCAAGGGCTCCTCTTTTGATGAGATCGAGTAGCTCTGCAGTTCTTGGTATACAGAGACATGTCCTTGTTTCCTTTCTGTGAATTTGAACATCTGTATAATGTTTAGTAAATAAGATGTACAACTCTCTGAACAAAATGAAGGTAAAGAAAGGACAGCATTTTCTGTTTGTGGGAGGAAATTTTTATTGTACTTGTTGGTTAACCAAGAAAGAGGAAAATATTAGCTCAGTTCAACATGATCAGCATCTTTCTACTATTCAGAATCATCTAGCAAAGCCAGGGTTCCCATTACTGATGTAATATTTTCATTTTTGCTAAACTAACACTTCAAAATCAGCATAATTAAATATTCCTCCTTTTCATCTTCTAGTAGCCCAACCACTTTGCTTTATTATTTAATGTCATTAAACTTATCCCCCAAAGGAGTGAGACTCTGAGGATTCACAGCCATGAAAAACAAAATGCACAAAAAAACACACACACCCAAAAACAAACAAACAAACAAAAAACCTCAACTTTTGATAACTTATCAGTCTAATAAAACAAGACCTATTGATATATTAGGAAATAAATCCAATTACCAATGCATGTATATAGAAGGAACATCTGTGGATGCCATAACAGAAGATGATTAGCTATCTACAAGATACACAGCAGGATGGTGTAGTAGCCAAGATCTAGGATTCAAAAACCAAATGTGTTCTCTCCACTGTAGGCAACATACAGGAATCCATCCTCATCCTTCTCCTTCTCGTAAAGTTGTCCCATAGTTAAGCTTGAAGAGAAGAAAAAATGAGAAACAGCTTGTCTAAGTCATGACTGCTGCAAATGGCAAAAGTTAGAATCTGACCTAGACAAGGATTAATAAGAGCTAAAACTTAGAAATCACTGTGTAAATCAAAATACATAAGTAAGAATATAGGAAAAGTTGCTGATTCCTGACTTCACAAAATGTTTCTGGGATTTCCGCAGAGTGCCTAGATTTTTGTTATATTTGTACTTCTACACAAATGATTTCTCATTTTATTGGAAACGAGCAAATTAATATATTTCAGGTGCTGATTGATATATTGCTGATGCCATAACCTATACCAAGATCAGGAATCTGATAGCACTTTCTCTGAATTCTTCTGTCTGTTCTAATCATTCAGTCTACAGTTTGTCAAAGTTTAATCCTTTTCAGAGTGATTCTTCAAGGTCCTGGTTGTTTGGAGGAGTAAAAGCTTTGTTTTACCTCTTGTTTAAAAAGTGGTGAATGAAAACAGTGCTAGCACCAAAGCATGTGGCCAAAAAAATGCAAGCTAGATAGATTTTTTTTTTCTCTTCAGTGGATAAAGTTTTCCATGTTTTTTCAAAGACAAACATTTCCAAACAGAATAGATGGCCATTCATAACCTCTGTAGCTGCAGTCTTTAAGAGGATATCTGATTCTGGGAGAGAGGAAGGGCACTCAATCCCCCAAGTGATTACTTGGTAAATATAAATACTCCAGCCATCTACCTACAGATGAAATAGGCCTGTGACATCAGTCAGTGGGAGAAAAAGGAATCACCCTCAGCTCATTTTTTTTCCTGACTTTCTAAAACTGTTCGAGAAAAAAAAATGATAAACTGAAAGATACAGACTGAAAGGGAGTGATCAGGAAGATGAGTACAACTTTTTTTTTCTCAAAAGAGGAGCTGAGAAGAGTTGGAGATAGTACATGAAATAAAAGGACATGGTGAGAAGTAGATAGAATCTCTGGATGAAGAGAAGGATAGCATGAGTTAGTCATACAATATATTCTGACAGAGTATGCAATATACTCTGACTACAAGAGGAGCAGAACCATTGACCTCTGAGTTACTGTTTTTTTCTATTAGCTGTATATTCTAGTTTTTTTATTTTCACAGTAATATGGAAGATTCAAGGTCATATTTCTCTAGCATGTAAGAAATGCTCATTAGCATGGCAAATGAGACAATGTGCCCTTTCTTTTTTTCCTGATGGTGATGCTATTGGAAAGACAACACTTGGGCATTTCTAATATTCAAACAAACAAAGCAGTCAAAAAGGATAATCCTCAAAGTCTCTATTTGTGAATCATAAATAGAACAAAAACACAGCTATAAGGGTCCAGTTCCCTGAATGGTCTGATGCTGTTGCATACAGAAGGATTAATAAGGATAATACTGTATCTAAGCTGTGTAACATTAGTATGCCCTCCTTTTCAAATACTGTGAAAGCTGTTTTTGCATAGCAAGCTATTGTAGTAGCTCCTTCTGCTGTACATTTTCCTGCAAGCAACCAGGGAAAGTTATTCCTATATAAAAACAACATAAGCTTCTTTCTATGCTCATTTTGCATTTGGTGTTATAGGAAAATATAAACTTAAAAAATGGTCTACAATACAGTTTCTTTGTGAGGTGAGAGAGGTAAGGTATTCTTCAGAATAATCTATCGTGTTTGCTTTTAAGCATTTAACTGCAACTTTTTAATTACTTTGAGAATGTCTGTTAGCAGTGGTGATGTAAATAATGTACAATTACACAACTTACGATATCTTAACTCCACAGCTTACCTTCTTGCCATGCAAATTAGTCATAATCATCTTTTGCAATCCTCTTTCAGCTGAGCTTGAGAAGTAAAATGTGTATCAAGATCTTGAGAAAAACTACACCAGATTAAGATTTAACCAAACACCTTAAATCATGACAGGAGCCTAAGGGGCAGTGGATAGGGGAAGGGTGTTTGATGTGCCTCACATATGCACAAGCTTGGTGAAATGGTTCTGAATACGAAGTGAACAGCCTCTCACCTGGATTGAGGGACAGTCTTGTCTACAAACAGGAATATTGCTTTCTCAGATGGCAGTTGAATCCTCTTCCTGATGATCCACATGAACTGGGCCACAGTGATGTCAGATGGAACTAAATACTTCCTCTTGTCAATATCAACAATCTGAGATCCTGAGACCTTCTCCACTATGACCTATAAAGCACAGGTGTGAAAGTGAGGCGTTTCAGGATTGGTATAAACAGCCAATTTTGGTAAGTCACTTAAAGGCATATAACATTGAGGGGAGGGGAGAGACAAAAAGGCATGTAGACTAGAATTAAATAAGGCTTAAGATTTGCTCAACACTGTATAACCTGACTTTATAGTTACACTAAGACCTATACTTTTATGTAGAGTCATTCAAAACTTCCTATGTCTGAGGCTGATGATCATGTGATATAGAAATACAATATGCCTAGGATAAACTGTGATAGAAAGTGTACACATCTTTGAGATTTTAACACTTTGGAGAAGGAGGAGAAGAAAAAAAAAAAAAGAAGAGAGAGGGAAGGAAGAATCAGCATCTACTGAGATGCTAAGAAACATAGGCATCTTAAAAACTTTAGGTTTAAGAGTGGCTTGTCTCTGTACTAATTCCCTTAAACAGATTGCTGAATGAAGGGAGTCCAGGGCTTCTGTCTTCTAACTCCTGATGATAACAACAGAGAAGTCTATTTAACCATATTCCTTCCTTGCCCCCTTCAGCTCTAATGAAATAACGGAAAATTCAACAAGACTGCAGCACTGATAGTTGACCAACGGCGGGTGAGCTAAGGAAATGCATTTATACAGATGCTGCTCGCTGAATTTGTCACTGTCCCAACATAGAAAACCATGAAAGCCATTGTTTGAAGTCTTTTGTTACACAGAATTATATCCTGCAATTAGCATGCCTTATCCCCCTTTCAAAATGTTATATGACTAAATAAAATCCCACAATACCAAGAAAAATATAAATAGTCTTAATATAAACACCATAAACACCCTTCAAACTTAACTCTTCTCTGAACACTTTTTCAAGAAGTTCCTGGCAAAAATAAGCAGTGACTTCATAGGGAGTTCTATCAGCTTAGTCTACCGTATGATCTGACACTTTACCTACTGTGCACAAATGAGAGATGCCAGAAGGATACTCAGGTGCCTTCACCTGTAGCATTTCAGTATTTACTTTTTAAAAAATCTTTTTGCATTCATTCTTGTAGCATAGTATACCATTACCCATAACAGCATTTGAGAAATTGTCATATTAGATAGAGGCACATACCTATTCTAGATAACTTACTGCAGTATTGAAGAAGCCACGATATAGCTGAATATAGACAAAACTCCAATAGAATTGTACTGTGCACTGTGGTAGCACAATGCAAGGTTCTAGTCTGCTGTAAACTAGGTGGTTATTTGTTTACAGTGCTGCCCTTGGTTTTACCCGTCCAGCCTGGGTTAGTAGAATTCATCCTGCAGATGTTACTGATCTCCCACAGTCATTCAACATGCATTTCTGCCAGGCTCTATAACGCAGTATGGCAGAGAAATGGAACATGGCTGTAGTGCACTCTGGAATTCCAGCTGGTCTGCCACTGATGTTACCTGAACGCCCTAGCCCATTAGCAGAAATATGCTGTTCTGTGATCTTGTCTGTGTGCCTCTGCCAGGACAATCTTACATTGCCTGGCAATCCAGTAATGTATGTATCTGGTATTATCAATGGCACAATTAGATTCAGTTGTTTGGATGAAGTTATGTGATAACAGTGAAGCCATACTAATAAGCGTAGGTTTTAGCTACACATGAATGAAAGTCCAGTGGGACTCCTACATACCTCTTTGGCCCAAGAAGGCCGTAAGAAAACAAAACAAAACGCCACACATCCTTACACTGCCAGACTACAGGAACATGGCTGTCCTTTTCCTTCGCTAGGAGACTGGGAAAATAAAACATACAGGAACACAAACAGAGATACCTAATGAAGATCATACTTACAGCATAAGCCTTTTGTCTATTGCTTTGAAAAAAAAAAAAAAAAGTAAAAAGACTGCCTGTGTTTCCATTTTGGGATGTTTGCAGGCTCTGTTTTGCAATAACATGTTTTCAGGAGACAAGAAAATTTAACTTGGACAATGCTGAATATTCTTAACTGCTATGTAGATCATAATTTTATCTTCCATGTTCTTGCTGTCATACTATGAATCACTGGATGGTATTCTCCGCTTTGTGTTTTACTTTATACTTCACAAAATTAAGTAATTGACTAGCGGAAGGAAGCATGACAAGATGGCCACAAACAAAAACAAAAAGCAGGACATATGGGAGGAAGGAGAATTAAATATTGCTTGTAGAAAGGACCTGATGCTTATGACTCTATACACACTAGGCCTTGAAGAAAAAAAAATGCAGCATGTATGGGGAAGCAAAGCTGAGAAGAGGTTCCAGTGGTGTCATTGCTTAACTCTACCTTCCTCATTACTACAGCATATAGCTAATACCCAAGTAAATTTACAAAATATACAATCTTATGATCCGGAGGGGGTTCTCTTTATCTTTTCTTCAGCTTCCAGTACCTCTGCTTAAAGAGAAAGAAATCATAAAAGCTGGCCCTTGAAAATTAATATGGGGGAATTTAGTAAAGAATGAGCATCCTGAAAGGAGGATTCAAGCCTTAACCTGTGATTAAATATAGTGATAAAATAAGTTAAACAATAGTTTTTGTTTTACTTTTTTTTTGTATTGTTTACTTATGGTTTTACTTATTACTATATTTAATCACAGGTTACTTGTAGTAAAACTTACATATACTTTTATCCCTTGGCTTGGGGCTTGATCCCCAGGCAAATTTAAAATAGCAGTGCTTAATGAGAATGAATTTCTTCTAACTCCCATTTTATTCTTCTAAAGGGGCCAGACCAGAATAAAAGCAGGCTGTTCATAGGCTATCTCAATCCATCTCAAGATGTTTGAGTCACAGAAATATCTCAAAATCCAGGTAGCCAGAAACAGCTGAGAACTGTTGAGTTCTGAAGTCCCTTTGACCCATGTCACCCTGGATGGAGACTATAATCTGGAAAGCATAGAGCAGGTATTAAGTCTGAAAACACTTTTGATTATTCAGTATCAAAATATATTTGACAGCAACTACTTTGTAAAAGACTAAAGTATGAAAGAGAAAATATATATATCTCCAGAGAACGGATCATATTGTAATTAAAAATTTCTTTTAGGCAGTAATTTTTTGCCCATTCCTGATATTTTACCATGTTATCATTCCAATGGCTCTCTTTCCTTTAAAGTTATGAAAAAATATTCTGGACTAATGGATACCTGTGAAGGTATATTGTTATTAGCATTCTACGGTCTATAAGGGAGTAGGTAGCTAGCCAAGCAGAGAAAAGGAAGGATGGGATCAACTTGCCAGATTGCAGTTGGAGAAGATGCTGCTGTTGTCACAGAATTAGGTGCAACTCAACAGAGAAAGGCAAATGACAAAATAAGGTTCACGGTTCTTGTCTGGACTGTTCTATCTATTAGACTAGTTACTTTTTAAGAGATCAGATAGGCATGGAACTAACTAGTCTATGATCAGACAGGATGTGGGAATTTTTTCTGACAAGCAGGTAAGTTGAAAAGTTGAATACTTTGCTAGTTGTTGCAGAAGATAGTAAAGTGTGGTCATTTCACTGAAACACAATAGAAGGGATTGTGAAGTAAGCAAGAAAGGTTATTCACTAATTAGAAAGTATGTAGGTAGGTATGCAGTGCAGAAAAAAAGGGGGGAGGGGGTCATCACTCATGCAAGGAAGGCTTGCCGGAGTTCAATGAGATAATTTTCCTTCATGCCTTTAAATAATTTTATCTCCCTCATATAGCCACAACAGAGCATTTTAAAGGCACACAGAGTTTATCATTTTGCTTGGGCTCAGATGCAAAGGAAGTAATCAAAATGCTCAGAAAAGGCACAGGACACCCTACTGGGGCACAGTTGTTGTTAAAAGAAACCAGGACACTGTTAAACTACAAATACTTCTAGAAAGAGTTCTGGTACTCATGTTTACATGCCAGTACCACTGGGGCAGATGGAGTGCTTGCGTTACTGAAATCTTTTGGGGTACCCTCTGAACACCCAGGAGGCAGGAGAAATCTATTCAGTGGGATCTGGTGAAAGAAGAGAGAAGAGGATGGAAACAGTGGATCTACTCTTGTGTCCAAATCCAGGATGAGGCAGACATGATTACTCACCGGGACACGGTCAGGGTATTTGGCTCGGATTTTTGCGGACTCAACACATCTGTGCTCTGGGGACAAAACTTGCAGTTAGTCACTCCATGGCAACAGCAGGGCCCGCACCCGCAGCCACTGCCTGCAGGACAGGAGCTGGAGCAAGACGGTCTGTCTTGCCCTTAGAGACCCCGACTGTCTAGAGGCCACCCCAGGCACCTTCCGCAGTGGCCGCTCGGTCACGACGAACAGTCTCGGGCAGCTGCTGGGGCCTACGGAGCCGTGCAGCCCCGGGAGATGGCGACGCAGGCCCGCCCTTACCCAGTGCGTGGTCCTCCTTGAACATCCACTTCATGGCGAGGCTGACGGCGGCGGCGGAACCCGTGTGCGAGCAGCGGGAGCTCGTGCCGGGCGGCCGGGCCTGTCACAACAACAACAACAGCGGCGCGGCTCGGCGGGCGGGACTTCCGACTCCCCAGTTGCTTAGCAACCACCCGAAAAGTACTACTTCCGTTTCAGGACAGGGCGGAGGGGCGGGGTTGTTGCACCCACGCATAGTCACGCGGGGCGGGGCTACCGCGGGCGGGCTCGTGGAGGTGCCACTAGCCTCCCGCTCAGGTGCCGGGCGATGCTGCTCATTGGCTGGCGCGCTCATCCCGCCCAAGGCACTTTGCATTGCGATAGGCGTGCCGTTCCGTCAGTCTGGCGCTATGTCTGTTGCCAGGGTGAGGGAGTCGGCTGTTGCAGTTCCGCCATGGCCGGCGTGGAGCTGTTCTCTCATCCCGCGTTCCACACGCGATACCGGGCTGGACTCTGCTCTGCCGCGGCGCTAGCGTTGCTCCTTATCGGGGCGCTCACCTACGTACCGCCGCTGCTGGTGGCCTACCGGAGCCACGGTAAGCGCCGCCGGGCCCCGCGGCAGATTCCAGCGCTGAGCCCCTCCAACAGAGCCGGCTCTGAGGCCCCGTAGTCTCTGCCCGCAGGTTTCTGGTTGAAGCAGAGCGTCTACCTGGAGCAGCCTACCGTGCGGTTCCGCTACGAGGTGCTCTTCGTGGCCACCACTGGGCCCGACCCGGGCAGCTTCTTGGCGTGGAGCACCTTCCCAGCATTCAACCGGCTCCAGGAGGAGCGGCTGCGCGTCCCGCTCCTGTCGGTAGGCCTGGCCGAGGCGGACCTGGGCACTGGTCGCTGATGGGAGCGGTACCCCTCAGCAGGCTGGGGAGACGGTGACCCTGAGTGCCGTCACTAGGAGGCGGCTGCTCCTTCTTCTAACTGCCTCACGGTGGACTTGATCTGGATAGGGAAATTTTAATCAGTCCTCTGAGGACATGGACACACTGGTGTCCTTGCAGCCAAGACTCATGCAAAGGAACAGCCCACAGGTGCCATCAAAGCACAGCTGGTCAGGGTGCTATATTGTGCGGCATAAAGGCAAGGGACAAGTTCATGGCCATCAGTCACAGTTGCTAGAGGATGTAGCAGAAGAGCAGTGCTAAGACTTACTATGTGGCATGCAAGGAAGATGGTCAGAATGGCATAGGTCTCTGAAGAGACTGACAAATTTTTCCTCGCTGGGGAGTATGTTGAACCTTGTATAGTAAACTCAATGCAGACATCTTGCTTGGCTGTAAAGCCTTGTCTTTAAAGTCAAGCGGCTTTACATTGTTTTGTTGTTGTTATAATTTTAATAATGCAGCTTATTTATTTTAAGTTTCTTTACTATGTTGGCATGTTATGGTTGTGGAAATCTGAGTATTGAATCTTCAAATGCACTTTTTTTAAGGCAAGAACTGTTAAAACTGCTATTGTTTCTTTTAGACGAGAGAAGAAGACAAAAATCAAGATGGGAAAATGGATCAGTTGCATTTTAAGTTGGAGCTTCCATTACAATCTACGGAATATGTAGTTGGTGTTCAGCTGATTCTGATCTTTTCTTACCAGCTTCACGTGAGCATATTTATGATTTTATTTGTTGTGACACTTAAGCCCACTGTAATATTCCAGTAGCAATTATGCAAAGGATAAAAGAACCCTTACACATTTGAAATTGGTATCCAAAAGATTTAACTCAACAATACTTAATTGTCTTCTATATTGTTCAGTAATAATGCAGTTTAGGTCACTTCTAATTTAGTCCAGTGCTTTGACAGTGAAGGTGACGGAGCTCTGGTACAGGTTGCCAAAAGAGGTGGTGGAATCTCCTTCTCTGGAGCTATTCAGAACCCACTGGGATGCAGTCCTGTGCCACATGCTCTAGGTGACCCTGCATTTGCAGAGGAGTTGGACTAGATGATCTCTAAAGGTCCCTTCCAACTTTAATGGTTCTTTGATAATAGGTTCCATTAAAGTATTGATCTGTTTTAATCCCTCTTCCATTAGAGTTTTGTTCTGTTTTAAGGTGTGTGTTCTCTTGGTCTCTAATGTGGCTTATGTGGGTGTGATGGCATCAGAACATATCAAAGAATTTTGCAGTTTTTGTTTTTTTTTCTTTTTTTAAATACTGCTGTGCACATGACATAAACAGCCAGTTTTCTGAAATGGACAGGCAAGTTACCACAGCAATCTAAAAATCTTAAGCTTTGTTTATTTAGCAATTCTTGAACTAATGGTAATTATCTACCAGGATCTTTTGTACATCATAGATGTGAGGGGGAAGAAGGGTAGAGTGGCCAGAAGATAGAGCTCTTGTCTAGCAGGGAGGTTGGAGGATGCAATAGCAGCAGCAGAACTGTGGCTCTCTTGAATGGCAAAGTGTTGAAAACATGGTTCCATTAATACCTAGGGCAGTGGGTGAAACCCTAGTACACAGAAACCCCGTGGATGGTTCTGAAGGGAACAACACAAACAAGTTTTCCTACAGAGTTCAGGTTTAGTTTAGCCAAGGTACTTTACCTGATTGCAGATGGACCAGCTTAGCAAACATAGTGATGTGGTGTAAAGTACATTATTAAGCCTCTGAGGCTCAGAGGCTAGCAATCATAACTTTGTTATGTATGGAAGTCTTTGGTCATTGGTTAATATTTATGGAAGGTTCAGATATTCACATTGCCTTTGTTTTACAAAAAAAAAAAAGTTAAAATTTTCCTTCAGACTGAGGAGTCAATGAGGGCTAAGGCATTTCCTTCTGTGCCGCTTATTGCAGGGCAGGAATCCTTATTTGGCTTTGATGGATGAAAGTTTGAGTGTGTCTCCCCAGTAAGTTTGTTTAATCATCTTACTACTTTTTATGTGTTACAGCAAAAGACATGTCCAGTCTTTTTGTCATTTGCTACAAATTGTTGTACCTCAGTGAATGACCTGTGGAATTTTTTTATGAAGTTGGTTAGCTAACAACTAATTTGCTTAAAACAAATGAAAACAAACAAATGAAAAACCCTTCTCTAGGGGTCTCAAAAAACTCTTTCTCTAGAATGATGTGATGATCTGAAACTTGGAAATTTATAAAATTCATGCAGAAAGTCTATAGGTACAAAGCAACTAAAAAGTTTGTTTCCCTAAATTCTCTTCTCTCATGTTCACTGTTTCAGAGGATGTCAACATTTGTGATGCAGAGCATGGCTTTCCTTCAGTTTTTTTCTCCTCTACCAGGGTCTCATCTCTATGTGAATGGAGACCTGAAACTAAACCAGAGGCAATTACTTAACCATTGTGGACTGGATACCAGATACAATGTGAGAAAATTTGGTTTTCTTCCCTAAGTTATCCTCTCTATTTTTGTAGCACCATAGATGACACCTTAACTACTTATACCTAGAGCACATGTTTGTCTTGTCTTTAAAGGCATGATTACTTTGTGTAACAAACTCAGTACAATTGCTTTCTGGACAAACAGCCAAATAATGCATGTATTTCCCTATGGTAACAGGTGTCTGTGATCAATGGCACAAGTCCTTTTGCCAGTGACTATGATCTAACAAACATCGTTGCAGCGTATCAAGATAGAAATGGTAAGCCAGAAGGTGTAGCTGCTACTTTCAGGACAGCAGTAGCAAACTGCTGTTTATGAGGATTTGATTCTGTATTAAGAAGGAAAAACCCCTTAATCTGGAAATATTCTTTGTTTGTTGTAGTAACAACAATCTTGTCAAATCCCAACCCTGTTTGGATGATTGGAAGAGCAGCAGACACACCATTTATCATTAATGCCACTATTCACTACCCAGTGGAAGTTGTTATATATCCTTTGTAAATTGTAACATAACCAGATAGCATTATGCAGACCTTAAAATACAGGCCAAATGAATAACACTATCCTTTTTTTTTATTTTCCCTAAACTTACTAATCTTCCCTTATTAGCTAAGCATACACTTAGTAATTTCAGATTTGTTCATGTATCTGTCCTTCTACATTGCAGATACAGTTGCATGTCTTTCCCACTGTCTGCACTCTTGGGATGGTTCTGCTTGAACAAATGCTTGCCACCTTTCTCTAGAGGGAGCTTGTGTTTCTTTTCAGCCTTCTTAAACTGTCCTTTACATCAATTTATTAGCCATTCATAGTGAATATCATCAGTAAATCTTGCTTTGCTTGAACACCTGCCGTCTCAGTCTGTCAAGGATGCCCCTGACCAAACTTGATATTCTGGTTTCTGACCTAAAATAAGTTATTCGGAATCTGTATGTGAAATAACCCCACCAGATATTACTCCCTGCATTGGCCCCCTCTGATGCGGTACATGTAAAGAAAGAGCTGAACGTTTTACTGCAGTGTAATTCTTTGTGCATTACATTCTTTACTCGGTTTTTCAAACAAGAACAAGCCTGTGTTTAGAAGACGCTGTATACACCACGTCTCTCATGAGATTTGCTTACCTGCCTACTTTCTGGTGAACCAGGGACAAAATAGAATTCGTTCTGATGTTTTCTTGGTCAGACATTTTATTGCAACTTCTGTTGTGTATTGTAATAAAAGACTTTTTGAGGTTTCATTGCCTCAAAGTCTTTTCAGCTGACATCTAACCAATTTTATGCTGTTTTGCCTCAAGTGTTCTTTAGTTTAGTTATTGTGTAGTAGTATCAGAAGCTTCTCGATTAATGTTCCTTGACTTTCTTTAAGTATCAGCCGGGATTTTGGGAGATGATTAAATTTGCTTGGATCCAGTATGTCAGCATCCTACTTATATTTCTTTGGGTGTTTGGTAGGATTAAAATATTTGTGTTCCAGAATCAGGTGTTGAGTACAACTCCAATATCACCGCTTTTGCCAGTGTCTCCACTGTTAACCTACAAACCACACCAGTCCTGAAGAGATTCTTGAAAAAGCTTCAAAGAAATGCAGTGCAAAAATGCATGTCTACTTTTATTCTGTATACAATTCTTTTTACTTAAGGACAGTGTAAGTATGATCTGCAAATATTTGGTTCTTTCTTTGACAGTAATTCTTTCTTCCCACTTCCCAGCCCCCCTTTCTCCTTGTATCCATTTGTATATTTCTAAGGGAACACTGCTTTGGGATTGCGATTTTTAATATTTTGGACAGTTAAAGACCAACTGAATACTTTCTGTAAGCGTTTCAAAAAGCTGTAGAAATCAATTCAGCCTTGCTTTTGAATGACCTTAGTCTAGCTAAAAGACAAAGACTGAAAATGGTATATTAACGTTTTTGCTCCCTTGTAAATAAAGGAACTGCTGAGCTTAAAGAGAGTTACATTGCCTGTTTGTATGTGTGCTCATTTGCACTATGAAAGGAAAGAAGCCAGTGAAAAAAGACTGGAGAGAATGGAAGGGCTCCATTCTCCAATCCATCCAATGGAACCTTATTCTCAATAAGGTTGAGATGGAATTATATCTACACTTCTCTAGCTAGTGGCTTACCAATTTAATAAATTAAAAAATGGATAAAGTCAAAGTTGATATGAGAAACTGGGTCACAGGTGATAGTATCTGGACACTTTGTGCAGTCATTTGTTAGTTGTATTACTATTGTAGCACTAGACCATAATTGTTAGAAGATTAGTAATTAGTTAGAAGATTAGAAGATTAGTAATTAATTGAAAAAAGTTAACAAAAATTTGAACTTCAGAAAAATGAATTAGCTTATTTTCTTTTTCTGAGCTTATTCTTTACACCACACAAACTTAAAAGGAAAAGCAATAGAATTTAAGTTTTGTTTTAAGAGATAATCCTAATAAAAAGTGTTAGGGAGGGAGGAAGTGTAAGGCAATTCTAGATGACTATTAACAAAAATATTTAGCGTCTCTGTTTTTCTTGAGTTCTTAATATATGTTTCAATTATTAAATGTGGAAGAACAACAAACAACTTGAACAGCAGAACTCCATCTCCTGGACATGGCCCTTTGGACTTGAACAGCCTAGCAGTTTGCAAACCTTCCTCTTTTTTAATTTTAATTTTTATTATTTTTTTTATTCCCCCCCCCTTCTCTTGCAAAATAGGCAGCTTTTCTTGAACTTCTGTTTCTACATATTTCAAACATAGAAATCTTGCAGCTTGCATTTCTTCCAGCCATTATCTGCGGGATGGATTCTAATGTATTCTCCAATGTAAATTAAATATTAATGTGGGGAATGATGTGTTGGCTATTCAGTACACTTTTGTGCTTGTGAAACATTTTTAAGGAGCATTCACTGCTTCTTAGTGTGAAGCCTCCAATTTGCTTTTGTGTGAGGGTGTTTTTGTGTGTGTGTTTTATTTATTTATTTTTGACTGTCCGTGATAGCTTAGTGCTACTGATAATAGATTTTGTATCAGACTGCATGGTGTCTAAGCAACTGTCTCCTTCATTTTAGTGTTTCTAGGCACTACTTTGGGTAAATGAAGGAGCCTCTTAGCTTGGATCTGCAGTAGTACCCTAAGCTGAGGTACTCTGGTTCTGCAGTAGTCCCAGCTCTCTCTTCCCTTGCAGTGCTGTTAATGCTTGTATGACTGTTAGTTAATTCATGGACCTCACTCATTATGATGATTCACTGTACCGAGTATAGGTAATTTGTCTTCAATGAGGTATATTCTCTGAATTGATTTGGTAGATGTCTGTACAAGCATTAGAATGGGAATAAGAAAGGGATGGTCAGGTTAGCCATTGAACCCCATCTTAGAGGTCTGAACTGCTGTTGGTCTGTTATGAATCTTATTTTTTAAAAGCACAAGTTGAGCAGAAACCTGCTGGAGCTAGCAACTGGGAAGAGACTAATGCCAGAAAATGGCAACAATAATAATGGAAGGTTCCATTATCTTTCCCCTGCTGTTTCTTGGGGAAGTCTAATTTATCACAACTTGGTATGGAATGAAAGAATTCATCGAATGCACATAAATAGTAGTGGAATAGATCTGGTTCAGGAAGTATAAAGGAAAATATACTAATATACTAAATTCTGTTTTTCTTTTTGGAAAACTGGAAAAGATCTTTTGGAAAGATTTGGAGAACTGGAAAAGATCTTTAGTAATTAAGGAAAATATATAAAAATCTGTTTTTCTGTTTGGAAAACTGGAAAAGATCTTCTACAGTAATTATTAGAGAGAGAGAGAGAGAGAGAGAGAGAGAACTATGTAAATAAAAAAAGAGCGATCAAAAACAGTTAAATCCTTAGTGGTGACCTAAAGCAATCTTCAAGTTTATTTCTTTTGAAAGAAAAGCATTTTACTACTGGGTCTAATAAGAACATGGTATAAAAAGAGCAGTATGTGGCAGTAGAAAGGAAAAGAACTGTTTGGAGTACCTTTATTGTGGTAACTTCCTGTATCACTCACACTGAGCATCCTTCTTGGCAGGTCAACCTCTAACCAGCATGTCAGTTGGGCAGTGTTTAAATTAGTAAAAACAAACAAACAAAAAAAAAAACGAACAGGTTGTGACGATCTTCAGTTGCCTCTTTCTGTTATGAAAACCGACCCTATTATTTCATATCTTTTACCCAATCAAAGATCCTTGATATCTTTGGATTGTATCTATAACTGTTCCAATCAAAATGTTCTGAAAAAGGCGGGTAGTTATTGAGGTGAGTGTTTAGACAGAAGAGTATGAAGGTGACTGTGCATGCACAAAGTGGTGTTTTACTATTTTAAGTAGCAAGGTAATAAAAATAGTAGGTGCAGTTTAATGTTTGCAGTGGGAAGTTGAAGTACTAGAAAAAATAATACCTATATTCTTGAGACTTTTACTACAGCTGATGTATCTTTAAGAAGCGGGAGTTGGTTTTGGAAGGCTCTGTATGAGACTCTTAAGTTACTTTGGCTTGCTAAACAACAATAAATGAGAAGATTAAAAACAAAACACAGTGATCTTCTATGTGCTGGTATCCCAGAGCATAAGCTAATGTCTGCAGATTGAGGAAGGACACAAGGGAAAGTCAAGAATAACAAGAGTTCTGGAAATGTTTGCATGAGAGACAAAATAAGCAGTGGCTTAGAAGTCAAAAGGTACTGTTTAATCCCGTACCTAATAAAAGCGGGAGCAAGAATGCTTGGAATGCAAAGAGTTTGCCTCAGGGTGAAGGCTGCAAGCTTAAAAAGAAAGCAGAGGCTTCCTGCTGCCTCTATTTGTTACTTGCCCCTTACCACAATGTGGTTGTGGCCCTAGGGTCCGTTCCCATCCCACCCGTTTGGCGTGGGGCCGGGCTGCTGCAGCCCCCGCGCTCTTGGGCCCCACGGCTGCGGG
>VZSG01000658.1:413830-431794 GCA_013398315.1 Nothoprocta pentlandii
CGGTCCCTGCCAGGCGGCTCCTGTGCCCGGGGATGCTCCGGGGGCGCGGGGCGGACCGGCTCCTTCCTGCGCCCCTCCCGCTGCCCCGGCGCCTCGGCCACGTCTGAAAGCGGCTCATTGTGTGGGCTGCAGCTGGAGCCGCGGCGGCGCGGGAGCGCGGCGGGAAGGTACGGCCGGGGCGGGGGGCAGGCCCGCAGTTAGCGGCACCCCGTGTGCTCACGAGCAGACCTTTATTTCGTTACTGAGCGAGGGTGCTCATCGGCCCTTGTGCCGGCCTCCAGGGCACGGTGTTGTTCGGACGCCGTGCTCCTGACGGTGCTTCCAACGGGCCCCGCTCCCCAGCTGGTCTTTCCTCAAGCTGCAGTCGGCTGTTAGTAAAACTGAATTTGTTGAAAAAATAGCCTTTTATTTATTGTTTTCCCAATATAATATGTCTGAATGGAGTTAAAGTGTTTGGGTAAAGGCTGTTTACTAGCACAGAGCTGCAAAGCCAGGTGCTGCAGAGAGAGCGTTTCCTGCCGTTTTGGGAAGTTCGTTCACCGAGAGAACGGTCTCTACCGTCACCATTACTTGTTTCTAGGTGAATGTGACATGTACGATAAAAGAGTTTATCATCAATTTTTACGTGTGATGTTTGCTTCAGTGGAGCACTGCACAGCACCCTCGACATGGGTGTGCTCAGATTTTCGATTTTAAGACAGAACTGTACCAGAGCAGGCAGTTTCTGAAGGATGTGAATAACATTCATTTGCTCTGTCTCTGTCCTCCAATTTTCACTAGGCTTAAAAAAAGCTGAAATTTCCTATAGAAGTTGCAAATGAGCATGCCTTACCTGTTGTACCATATTTCTAGTAGGTAAAAACATTCTGTGATCCTTTTAGCTGCACCATATGGAAAAGTCAGTATTGTAGAACCAGGGCTTGATTCTGTCTTTTGTTCAAGTTGGACAAATTTAGTTTCTGTAATTCCAAACAGTTTGGACTAAAAAGAAAAGGAGAAAAAAATTATAGCCCTAAATCCTTCATAAGTTTCATGCTCATATCATGAAATCTGTAGTGCATTTCATTATACTGTAAAATAATTAAGCTTGATGTGCAAGCCCTTCACCTGGAGGTGCCTTCTGTAGTCTTGCTTTCTACTGAACTGTAAAAAGGAGGATGTTTTCAATAGCTAATCGGCATCAACAATGAAATGGTGTAATGTAAGAACTGGAAATAGTGGGTTGTAGTACCATTTACAGGACTTTTATTATTTTCATTACCATTTCTCCATTAGGTTAAAAATAATTAAATGAGCAATTCTTTCAACTATGTAGCTGTGAACAACTATGGGAAATACCTTTCAGTCTCTTTGAAACATTAATAGTTGCAGCATGTACTTTCTAAACTAACTTTTATTTTCTATTGAAATCTAATCCACATAGCGTTATCAATACAGTAAGCTTTTGTCCTGTGAGGATGTGTCATTTCTAGTTGTGAGTGAACATTGGAAAACATTTTGTGAACCAGGTGATTTCTAGTAAGAATTATTGGTAATATTAGTGTGCATTTTACTTGGCCCTACTGCATTTTTTTTCAGAAACCATTCCACTGTTTTTTTCTTTTATTTATTTATTTATTTTTTTAAAGTGTGAGTGGTGAGAATTTTTATCTTTGCTCTGTCATGAGCAAACTTCTCTGTAAGGTACACCAGACTTTCTGATGATTCTTGCTCTTTTATATCAACAGATGTGCAAACATTTTGCTATTAATTCTAGACAAGGTATGATACCATCAACTTTTTCACAGTCAGTATTGAGGTGCACCTTGGCCAGTTACAAGAACATAAATGATACTTGCATTCAACACCAATGATTGCTGAAACAGTATTTAGTGACAAGCATATGGGAGAAAATAATTTCCAGTTCTAGAAAGGCTGAGCATAATATAGTGCTTCTTTTGTTGTTGTTGTTGTTTTTTTTTTTTTTTTTTTTAAGTAAAATAGATCAATTCTGGGGAAAAAAAGTTTTTGTATTTCAACATGTTGTGGAAGTTTAAGTTCTACATAATCTATAAAGAGATTTGGGACGTTTTGCTTTAAAAGTGCTGCATAAGTACAACAAGAAACCTGTTTTAATTAAAGTGTATTGGATTTTTCTTCTCACATGCAAAGTGTCTAGGGGACATGTTGACAAAGATAACTAATACTCAATTACTCTGAAGTCCTTGAGGGTTAGTGGATACTAGCGGGGAGGGGAAAGGAGAGGAGCAAGTACTTGTAATTCTTCTCATTTTTCATCTCTTTGCTTCATTCCAATTAGACTTTTCAGCTTAGAGCAACAGACTCAAGCATGTTGAGGGAGTCTTTTATCTCTGTCTTTGCCCAGATCTCAAAAACAGCCCATGTTTCTTTCCATTTCTAATGTTATGCATTCTCTCTTTGCAGTCTTTTTAGTGTCCTGGAGCAAGTGAGCAGTATCCTATCAAGATCTCACTCTTTTGAGCAGTTAATTTTTGTTAATTGACTAGATCTCTTCCAGTTGAATTCTGTACTGAAAAGGTTACTCAACGATTATGCTGGTTAATGCTGAACTGCAAAGATGTGACTTGACTCCATCATTCCTTGTCTTACCTAACAAATAAAAATCCCTGAAATTAGGATCACTTACTAAGTGATCATCCTGTTCACAATTTATTTCTTCTTTCTTCTATTTCTATTTTTTTTTTTGGTCATACTGTGTCTGAAATTTTTTCTGTTTAGATGGTTAGTTTTAAGGCATCAGTACTGCTGTCCACTGTGTATCAGTACAGTGCTTAGTATCTTACTGGTTGAAAGTATATAACTTGTACTGTGCCCAGTCCTTTGGGAAGTGGTAACACCTTTCCATCTGAGCAATTTTAAGTGACAAAGAAAATCATCACTTTGTTGTTTACTTTATGTAATTACTTTTGTTTGCAAACTGTGTGAGAATAGTCAGTTGAGGGCTGCCCCAGGGTTCGTCTAGTCTAGGATTGTGTTTCCGGTATTATCAGACAACCCAATGACTGAACTTGATTCGGTATTGTCACCCGAAATGTACATGTGGAGGCTTTTCAGATCACATTCAGAAGATTTGCATTAGAAGAAATCATTCTGCCCCACGAATTCTTTAAAATTAAAGACTTTAATTATTCTCATGTCTGCCAGAGCTCTCTTAAAGCAGAGCTGTTTAAAAAGAAGAAAAAAAAAGTAGCATTGAATGCATTATACTTAGAAATATCATTTTGTATCAAAGTATGTATTGTCATACCAGCAAGTGCATTGATATATAAACTTTTCAGATGAGATATGTGCAAGGTTTTGGAGTGCTTGATGAGACAACTGGTTGGACATTCCTTTCGTTGTCTTTTTGCCTCAGCCTTGCTTACCATGCTGCTTCTCTGGCTTCCTGGGTTAGCAAGGAGCTATTTGCTACCAGTGTTGGTCATTGAGGTGGCAGTGACGTGGCTGCAGTGCTTGGCTGTCCAGGATCTGCACACTGCCTGCCTGCTGTGGAGCCTGGGGCTGGTGCCGCTGCAGGAAATGCTGCTGGTGAACTCCTGGGAGGAAGGCAGCCAGCAAGCAGGAGCAGGCCCCTGGCCCATGCTAAGGGGGCTGGTGGGCCTGGGGCAGAACGCTGGCAGAGTTAGTGGCCAAACAGAGTAAAACAAGTTGCACGCTACTGTTTTGTCTAGTAGCTTTATTTACATTTTGGCATATTACCCCTCTGTGCTAAAAGAGTGAGCTTGCCTAAGAGCACCCCCTGGTGAATCCTGTGATGAAGTTGACTGAGGATCAGAAGAAGCAGTCTTCATCACTAGGTGCTGCCCCTCATGAATAAGGCATAACAGTGTAATTTATTCAGTAAATTTGTAATAAATGGGTATTTAACATCTTTATGTTCAGGTGATTCTTCAGGCTATTCAGGAGCTCTCTGCTCCAGTTATCATTTGTTAAAAATTTTAAGTTATTAAGCTTTTTTTACTATATTACACACTAAGGGAGTATAGGTTCAGTCCGGTTTGAAAGCACCTTAGCTAAAGAATTCCATTGCTGATGTTTAAAGGGTATTTCCATGAAAATAAAGTCACGCACACCCAATAAGAGACCTGTGGGTATAAAAGGCATTACTTGTAGGAACTGTATGTGTACTTGGCCTCATGTGCAGAAACACTCCAGGATAATAGGTAGTGCATTTTGGTTTTTTGTTTTGTAGTTTTTGTATTTTTTTTGTGAGTGATGCCTGCATGTGTGCACATTCCTTAAAAAAAATGTAAGTTTCCCAAAAGACTGCAAGATAAGCCTTGCATGCTTAAAATAATTGACAGCTTTATTTCTGTATCATGCTTTCTTTTTTTTTTTTTTTTTTTTTTTTTTTTTTTTTTTTTATTTTTTTTTTTATTGAAGAGATTCTTATCTGCAATCATTTTATATACTATTTATAGTGCTTATGTTGGGCAGATTGTTTCAGAAACAAGTTACTGCTGTTAACTAGATTTTCTTTGGTGCAGTATTATCTGCAAGGGTACTTTGTTGAGAGCAAGTAGAAGTCCAAAAAGCAGGTAATGCAGATGTGAATTGAAAAAAAAAGAAAAAGACTCTTCATTTGATTTGTACGTGTTTATAGGTTTCTGCCACATTCACCATGCCCCTGTGCAATAAGGTATAAAGAACAGGTACAGTTTGTATTTAGGAGAGCAGTCTTGATGGCAGTGAAGCAGCAGTTTTGTGTGACTAAAGTACAACCATATTAATTATTTTTAAAAGCATTATTGGATCTCTAAAAGAGATTTTTATTTGTCTTATTGTACAAAAATTGTATTGTTTCATCTATTTAGCTGTGCTCGTTTGGACTCTGTAGGCCTGGCAGTTAGTGGTATACTTCTGTAATATGATGAGTGACGCATCAGACTAGAGTGACTTGTCATAGGAGAAATTTAATATAAAAGTCCATGTAAATAAATGGCATGATGTGGTTGTGCAGTAGGTGGTCAAAAGATTATAAGACCCATATGAGTGATTTAGGCTGTATTCTGTTGGCAGCCATCGTCAGGGGCTTCTCCTTGGTCTAATTTCTTCATTTTTCTTCTGTTCTCTGTACTAGCTCCTGCACTGGTCTATTTCTTGCTGAATTGTCTCAAGGCCTAAAAGGTAGCTTAATAAAAAAAAAAGTGAATATATATATATGTGTGTATATATATATGTATTTTTTTGAGCTGACGGATTGAAAGAGCTTAGCAGAGTATTTGATAAACGTTAAGGAACATGAGGAAAAACTAAGCAAGCTGGGCCTGTTTAGCCTGTAGAAGAAAAGATTTAAAGGGAGTCTAATCAACACGTACAAATATGTGAGGGGAGAATGTAAAGAGGATGGGGCCAAATTCTCATTGTTGGTGACCAGCAACAGAAGGGGTAAGGGATAGGGGGATCTACCTGGGGTGGAACAAGGGATAGGGCTGGAAGAGAGCTAACATCACTCCAGTCTTCAAAGAGGGCAAGAGGGAGGAGCCGGGCAGCTACAGGCCGGTCAGCCTCACCTCCGTCCCTGGTAGGGTGATGGAGCAGCTCATCCTATAGAGCATCTCTAGGCATGTCAAGGAGAAGGAGGTGATTAGGAGTAGTCAGCATGGATTCACCAAGGGGAAGTCATGTCTGACGAACCTAATAGCCTTCTATGATGGGATGACTGGCCAGCTGGATGAGAGACGTGGATGTTGTCTACCTTGACTTCAGCAAGGCTTTCGACATCTCCCATCTCCCATAATATTCTCATAGGGAAGCTCCGGGAGTGTGATCTGGATGAGTGCACAGTGAGGTGGATTGAGAACTGGCTGGATGGCAGAGCCCAGATAAATGGTAATAAAAGGTGATAAATGGGGCTGAGTCCAATTGGAGGCCTGTGAACAGTGGTGTCCCACAGGGATCAGTACTGGGCCCAGTGCTGTTCAACCTGTTCATCAATGACCTGGGCGAGTGCACTGAGTGCAATCTGAGCAAGTTTGCAGATGATACCAAGCTGGGTGGAGTGGCTGACACTCCTGAGGGATGTGCTGCCATCCAGAGGGACCTGGACAGGCTGGAGAGTTGGGCAGAGAGGAACCTCATGAGGTTCAACAAGGGCAAGTGTAGGGTCCTGCACCTGGGCAGGAATAACCCCTGGCATCAGTACAGATCGGGGGTCGACCTGCTGGAAAGCAGCTCCACGGAGAGGGACCTGGGAGTCCTGGCTGACACCAAGTTAACCATGAGTGAGCAGTGTGCCCTCGTGGCCAAGAAGGCCAATGGGATCCTGGCCTGCATCAGGAGGAGTGTTGCCAGCAGGTCAAGGGAGGGGATCCTGCCCCTCTGCTCAGCTCTGGTGAGGCCGCATCTGGAATATTATGTGCAGTTCTGGGCTCCTCAGTATAAGAGGGATGTGGAGCTTCTAGAGAGGGTCCAGTGGAGGGCAACAGAGATGATAAAGGGACTAGAACATCTCTGGTACGAGGAGAGACCGAGTGAGTTGGGCCTGTTTTCTCTGGAGAAGAGAACGCTGAGAGGGGATCTGATTAATATGTATAAGTACATGAAGGGGGAATGTAGGGAGGAAGAGGCCAAGCTCTTCTCAGTGGTGGCGAGTGACAGGACAAGGCGTAATGGGCATAAGCCGAAACACAGGAAGTTCCATCTCCAGGTGAGGAGGATCTTCTTTACTGTGAGGGTGGCAGAGTCCTGGAACAGGCTGCCCCGGAGGGTTGTGGAGTCTCCTTCTCTGGAGGTCTTCCAAACCTGCCTGGATGCCACCCCATGCCATGTGCTCTAGGTGTCCGTGCTCGAGCAGGAAGGTTGGACTAGATGATCTCTAGAGGCCCCTTCCAACCTTAACCGTTCTGTGATTCTGTAATGGGTATAAATTGAACCAGAGAAAATCTCATCTCTTATGAGATATGAGGAAGAATTTGTTTAGAATCATAGAATGCCCAAGGTTGGAAGGGACCTCAGAGGTCATTGAGTCCAACCCCCCTGCACACGCAGGGTCACCTAGAGCACGTGGCACAGGGCTTCATTTACTTTAAGGGTGACAGAGCACTGGAACAGGCTTCCCAAAGAGGTGGTGGAGTCTCCTCTGGAGATGTTCAAAACCTGCCTGGATGTCACCCTGTGCCACCTACTCTAGGTGTCCCTGCTTGAACAAGGCAGGTGGACTAGATAATCTCTGGAGGTCCCTTCCAACCTCAACCATTCTGTGATTATGACTGCAAGGAAGGGGTGAGACAGGTGACACGAAAAGGAGGGCACCGGTCTCATTCTGAGAGGTACTTTTGCAGTCACATGGCATGGATATTTCCACAGTGTTAATGAAAATGTGGAGCCACTGGGGAAAAAGGCCCTGCCTCAGTTGTCGACGCAACCACAGAATCCTGGCAGTCTTGGGAGTAAAAAGCCCTTCTCATGTGCTTGTATCTCCCTGCTCTATAACCCTGTAGTTCAGTGGCTTATATTTACTCCTTTTGTTCCTTAGCTCATATTTCTATTATCTTAGAAACACAAGTTTACAAACAAAATTGTGTCATGTTCATAAAAGATATTGAGAATATGTTTCTTTATATCTTGATGTAATATTTAGGTAGCAGAAAGAACTGAACCCATTTCTACCATCTCTTTCATTTGACCACTTCTTTTAGCTTCTAGTACTTGTGAATAGTGTTTTTCATGTTCGTAACTGCTAAGAACTTAATGCATTTGCTTTGTGAAATGGGTTTATATCCATATCCACTAGTCTACATGGTTTACTTTTAATAGAACCCAGAGTGTGTTAATGTATTTACCTTTCTATTGTAACAAGAAAGCTGTTTAAATTCAATTAGATGGCAAATGCTTATACATAAAGCACTCAAGCTGATATTCATACATAAGATTTTTTTTTTTTTTTTGGCATTGCTTACATACTGCCTACAAGTGCGCTGGCTTTTGCGGCTTGCACCTTCCTAAGAGGTAGGTGTCCCAAACTGCTGCTACAATATTGTAAGGTGTGCATGTGGTTTGAACTTTGGCTTTGAAGTCAACACAGCTCCTATTTTGATTAACATGCCTAAGACTCTCTACACAGGCTAGTTCTAGTTTACAAGCAGGTTATTCCTTATATGCTGCCTCAGAGCAGTCATTTTTGGGGTATACGTTCTCCAGGTCAGAGATATACCTCCCAGTAGCTTGTTCAGTAGAACATATGTATACAGGTGCGGCTTCAGGTTGCAGGTTTTTGCCCACCTTTTCCAGTATTGAAAATGGTGGATTTTACACAGTCACCAGTTAGTGTAGTGCCCTGCTGTCACTACAGGGAACAATTTTTCCCTTTGATGAAAGAATGATTTTTATTTCAGTAGCCACAGTTAGTAGTATTCCTGTACACTTCTTTTATGGGTTAGGCACCCTTGTATTTCTCGGTTGAAACTGAAATCTTGTGGAAAGACTCTGAAAAAGAAATCTCTGTGTCAGCATCCCCCAGAATTGAAGTTGAGGCTACTGAGCATTTTTTAAGATTTTTTTTTCTCTACAGTTGCGCAGCACAACAGAAGAGTTCCTTCAGCATCAAACATTTGCTCCGACTTTGTGATTCTAAGTGCCTCTGTCATCTTGCTGCTGTGAGTCTTGTTCTTTCTGTTTTCAATTCCTCACATCTGCAGATGCTCAGTGTCCAGGGCTGCTAAGTTAAGGAACCAAGTAATGCCAAGTGCATGCATAAATACTTAAAGAGGGGGCTTACTAATACGTGAATTCGTATTGTGTAGCTTTTACTACTGTTATGCCATAGCAACAACTATTTGCCAACAATTTCCTTTTCTTTTTCAGCTTTTTTAATTGTTTTTCCTCAGTGACAATGGCAAGGATTCGGATTGCTAGCGCAATTGTAATACTTTTTGTTATGGCTCAGACTGGCTTCTTACTCTTCATGTATGCCCGGCAGAGTAGTTTCGTGCCTCAGTCAGAAGAAAAACCATCTCAAGTCCACATCCTCATTCTCTCCTCCTGGCGATCAGGATCTTCTTTCGTTGGTCAGCTTTTCAGCCAGCACCCCAGTGTCTTCTACCTGATGGAACCTGCGTGGCACGTGTGGGTCACGATGTACCAGAGCAGTGCCAAAGTCTTGCACATGGCAGTGCGGGACTTGGTCAGATCTGTCTTTCTGTGTGATATGTCTGTGTTTGATGCCTACATGCCTTGGAAAAGAAACTTATCCGATCTCTTTCAGTGGGCAGTGAGTCGGGCTCTGTGTTCGGTTCCTGCTTGTGACTCTTTTCAACGTACAGACATAACCAGTGAAATGGCATGCAAGACCCTATGTGGCCGATACCCATTCAGCAAGGTGGAGGAAGCCTGCAAGACCTACAGCCACGTTGTCATCAAGGAGGTCCGGTTCTTTGACTTGAAGGTTCTCTACCCGCTTCTCACCGACCCCTCTCTGAACCTCAAAATTATTCACTTGGTCCGTGACCCCAGGGCAGTTGTCAAGTCCCGAGAACAATCAGTCAAAGCATTAGCCCGTGACAATGGAATTGTTTTGAGTACCAATGGCACTAAAGTAGAGGACACCAAATATAAAGTAATGCAAGAAATCTGTAGAAGTCATGTTCAGATTTATGAAACAGCTACTTTTAAACCCCCTAATTTCCTTAAAAATCGCTATCTAATGATCCGTTTTGAAGATTTGGTAAGAGATCCTTTGTCAGAAATCTCAGAAATGTATAAATTTGCAGACCTTAGACTGACCCCCACACTCAAAAGCTGGATCTATAATATCACACATGGAGAGGGACCTGGAAAAAAAAAAGAAGCCTTCAAAATCACATCCCGAGATGCAGTTAATGTTTCCCAGGCGTGGAGGAATGTTCTTTCCTTTCAGAAAATTAAGAAAGTACAGGAGGTTTGCAAAGGTGCTATAAACATGCTTGGTTATCAACTAGTGGATTCAGAAAAAGAACAAAGGGATCTGTCATTGGATTTAGTGTTGCCAAGGCAACAAAACCAATTCAGCTGGTTATCATTTAATCCAAAGAACTAAGACGTTATTACTCGAAGAGATTGGGGGGGAAGCGGGGGAGGGGGCAGGAAGTATTTATAGTGTAGTTTATAGGTAATTGGAAAATACTTGTGTGCTGAAATTATCTTGCTGTCTCCTGTTTTTCCAAATGATATATATATATATAACGTATATATACATATTTTGAATTTCTTGCACTCAAAACAAAAATGCAGCAAGACACATATCAGATTACAGAATTACAGACCATCTGTGCTGTACTCTGTTTTTAAATATTTCTGTTAAAAGATGAGTTATCAGAGGTTTCTTTTTTGTTGTTGTTAATTGATAATAGTTTAAATCTGTAGCAGAAACAGTAGAAACTTGTTTCTGCCACTTCCAGAATCATGCGACAACTTGTGTTTTAAATCTGTTTAATCTCTCAACATTCTTAATTTCAGCATAAACGTTCTCCAAGAGATGGAAGAACTGCAGTGGTCAAATTGTAAAAGGTTCGAACAGTCATTTATTGGTAGGTTGCTTACTACTTTGTCGTGGAAGGTTTCTCAGCCAGACTTCGAATGTGACACTATTACAGAGCACTATCGTGGAGTACAGAAAGGGGAAGGACGGGAAGAAACCTTGCAGGGAGCCACAGTGCAAGTAGACTGTAAATACCACCCTAGTCACGTCTCCTGTTGCAGAGCAGGGATGTGCAGGGCAGCTCCCATGTTATTCTCCCCCTGGTCAGCACTGCACGTGGTTGCTGAAGAAGATGACTGAGATACGTAAGATACTTTGGAAATGTGTGTGTTGTTTGTATTTCTGTATGAAAGTGATCCATTCAACCAATTGTGGTAGCAAAAATAAAGACTGGTTTTATACAATACGCCTCAGGATGAACCATACAAATTAAAGCAGTGCCAGATGCCCAGAGGGGTGCACATGCGTACAGGGCACGTCCACAGCGATCCCCGTTCCCCTCTCGTGTCGGTAAAACGGTAGCGCAGGCCGCGGGGGGGGGCGGGGCGCGTGCGCACAGCGTCCCGGCCCACTCCCTGCTGCCCTCGTGTGCATCCCGTGCAGTACTGCGGCTGTCCCGCGTGCGCATGCGCACTCCTTTCCTCCGGTCGCGACTGCCGTCGACTGTCGACATGGCCGCGCTGCGCCCACGGCTACCGGCGGCAGCACCGCCCGCCGCCGAGCTCACTGCAGGCGGCCGTGTGCACAAGCGCCGTGCTGGTCTTCGCTACTCTGCGGTGTTTCGGTAACGGGTGAGCGAATGGGCCCTGTTGGCAGCCCCTTGCTGGGGCCCTGGAGCGGCGGTGCAGAGTGCTGTTCCCTCGGTTCCTCGCGTGTCGCGGGGACGGGCAGCACCGCGCGGAGCCGCTCCGCGCCCCTCTCGTTCCCCACAGAACAAGAAGCCCCAGGGCCGCTTGCTGGCCCCCGCTGCTCGCCCAGACACGGGAAAAGCAACCCTGAGGTGCTGGGCTTGCTTGAGGGCTTTTGGAGGGGATTATTTTTTAAAAAAAGGGAAATTACTTTGGCAGAGGAAAAAAATGTGTGTTAATTTTCAGAGGGGAAAAGTTTTGAGAATTGAGTGTAAGAAAAAGATCCCGATGCCTGACTATATAAATAATATAAGCAATGTAAACAATATTTGGAAGCATTGAAGGAAAGCTCCCCCCCGCCCCGATTATGTTTTATTTGGCTACCTTGTATTCTCGCTATTTAAAGTAGGCTCCACTTAAGTGAACACAGCAAATTAATTGTAAAAAAATATTTAACTCTCCTTAAAAGTTGTTGGTAAGTACTAGGCAAATATCTGAATTTGGGATTTTTTTTATTATTTTTTATCTTTATTTATTTATTTATTTATTTTTCATCACTTGTCAAACAGAAAACTGCTATTCTTATTATGGTCTAGATAAAAATAAAAGTTGTTTTTTTTTTTTTTTTTTTTTCCCTTCAGTAGTAAGGTTGCATTATGTTCTTCCTGAAATCCCTATTGGAATTGGGGTTGAGACAGTGAAATTAAGAAGGAGAAACAAATGTACAATCTAATGAAATGACAGTTGGGGGAATAAAACTGCTATAAGTAAATAGATCATATTTTCATACTCAGGAGTTACTGGAAAATGTGCAGTGTCCTTGTCCTTAAATTAATATATCATGTGTCTCAGAAATTGTAATTAAAGAGGTAATGAAAACATTTTAAGTTTGGATAGCATTCAGTGTTATTTGTTTCTTTTATTAGGTAAAAGAAACTTTTTTGCTTACTCCTGCAAAGCTGGTACAAGCAGCAATCTTTAAATAACAATGTCAAGTGTGTTCACAGGGTGGTTTTTTTTTTCCCCCAAAGAAAAACTCACGTAAAACTTTGCTTTTACAGCATTGCGTTATATATGCTTAGCCCAGACATCCAGGCTGGGAGAAGTCTGTGTGCATTAGCAAACTCAGCTCAACACTTGATGCCCAGCATGGATTGCAGCATTGCTGGCAGACTGGACTTGATGCTCTGCTTCCCAGCTGGGAGAGGCTGGTTTCAAGCAGGCTGTCTGAGCAGCACAGGCAGAGCAGTATGTCTGAGTGGTTGAGTTTGGGGTTATTAATTCCATGTTTTCAGTGGAATGGGTGGGTTAGTGCCAGAGAAGTGAGGATGTCTTTGCAAACCTGCATATTCTGAGCATCATAGGCTCTGCCTTTTTAGAGTTTATGTGCTCTCATTTAGTGCTCTTACTTTTTGCAAGAGCCTCTGATTTGACTATGAAGTTCACCAACAATAGAGTCACCATGGTTGTATGCTCCTGTTCTCAGCAGCGTATCCCTCTCTTTTGTTAGGCGAGACAGAGAATCATGCAACTTCTCCTTTTATTTTCCTAGAATGAACACTGCCTATTCTACCAGCAGAAACTCCCTCTGCCATCTTGTAGTTGCTTTCTTCCTCTTGCTCTTGTTCTTCCCACTTGAGTCTGCTCTGGGTGAAATGGAAAGTATCAGAGGATGTGCGTAGTAAAAACTTGTGGTTAAAAAAAAACAAAAAAACTTTTCATACAAACTCCTGAAGGTCCTTATCTATAGGGCAGTTAATAAAATCAAGCATTTCTTTTAAAAACTGTCCCTATGCGGAAAAAAAAAAAAAAAGTTCTGCTAAAAGAGATGTTTATAGAATGGCTAGAATTAACAAAATGCCTCTTTTGTAAGGCAGAGGCTTTGCTTAGAATTAGAAGATTCAACTAAACCAGGAAGCCGTTTGCATAAAAAGCAGAGCTCAGTGGCCTTGGGCTGAGATTTTCTACAATGCAGGGATGCTTCCTTTTATAAATGGGCAATGTTGACCTAAGGGACACTGCAGTGTATTCCTTTGCTGCACGGCGAGCCAATTCCCATCTGGATTGGACTGGATCCTCTCTCGTGTTGAGGCAGGGGTGGAGATCTCAGAGGTTCTCTCCTACCTGTTGGGCTCCTCTCTGATGCCCTGTAGCTCTTGACAGTCTCTTTTCCCCAGCTCCTTCTCTTCGGCAGCCTCGTGTGCTGCAGCTTGTGTGCTCCACCTGCACCTCAGAGCAGGTGCTTGCTACAACATGGCCAGAATGCGCTTGCCTCATTCATTGCTCTGTTTAACACGCCGCTAACTTAGGAAATGAGAGGTTCTTTAGGAAGACAGAAGACAAGAGAAAAAACTAACCACGGTTACCTGCTGCTGCAGGCAAAGCTCGTCTCCGTCCAGCTGTTTGACTTTAGAGCTTTTTGTTGAATTCCTTCAACAGCGGAAGGCAACCAGAGATGTTGCCTGACGATAAAGAAATGTAACCTTAATATTTAACAATAATAATCTGCATCTTGAGGTTTCCATTGCATTCTGAAGTGAGGAGGAGAAATTCTGAAGGGCATAAAAACCTGATTTTCACACAGAGCTTCTTGCCTTTCCTTGCAGCTTCTTGAGGTTGCCGCTGCTTTTGTAGAACACAAGGCCGAGGCTGAGGGACCTGCTGCTGTTGACCAGCACCTGCACACCAATCATCGTAACGGGATTTTTTGGTGAGTAGAAGGATTTTCAAGGAACTTCTCTAAGCTAAAGTATAAAATGAAGGAAAAATTACCTTCAGAAGAATTGCAACTTCCTGCATTTTCACAAGACCGTTGTCTTGCCAAGTGATGGCATAAGAAAGCTCTGCTCTTCTGTTACTTGCCCTGTAAATTGCATCAGAACAAACAAACAAGATCATCCCCGCATCAGTGACCTCTTCTTAAGGAAGACCTCAAACAAAAAAACATAAGACAAAATTTCTCTTTACTGAAAACGTTAAAAACAAAAGAAAAAAAAAGAGAACACAGCAATGCTGGTTCCCATGCTCTTATTCTCCTTGCTCTTTCATCCTTTTAGTCCTCCTTCCCCTTGTCTCTGACATGCAGGGACTGACACCTGGCCCTCCTGCCTGCTCACACGTGCTTATGCTTCAGAAATGCTCCCATCCTTGGCTTCCCCCTTCACGGGAAGTAACGCCCTGCAGCTCCTCTCTAAGCCATTGCTCCCCACAAGCAGCCCCGCTTGCTGCTTTTGCTGCACATCCCATATCCAAAAGCTTTCCTTCTTTCTTCTCGATTGCCAAGTCCGTCTAAGAACTGTACTACCTGGGCTCTGCTCCTCAGGTGAGACGAAAAGAATTGCTACTGACTGAGTCTATTTGGAATTAACCACTTTGACTTGAGACTGAGAAAGACAGAGTGCCAAGTCCGTTGTAGTGCCCTGGGTGAGGCAGCTGCAATCTCTGTGACCAAATTGAAGGCCAGTTAGTGAAAGAAAAACAGCAAGGACTGTAAATAGCACAGCTGCTTAGCAAAAAACGATTCAAATTCATTGCTGTGGTTGTGCCATTTTTTTTTCTGTCGATGTTCTGGATACGTTTCATAAATAGGGCTTAATCCTTGCTTAGATTGATCAGTTCTAATTAATCATTGCTTTTTGAATTAGCAGGCAAATCACAATCTGTCTTAGGAGTAAGTCCTAAGGTACCGATTTTCCTCTGCAGAACTGTGTCTCTCTAGGAGCAATCTCCAAAGTGCAGTAATAGAAGCATAATTAGAAAAGAACCCTTCAGCTCTCTTTGCTAAACATCCCTGAAAACAAGGCGAGCAACCACCTTCTCCCTTCTGGCTTTGCCCTCCGATTAGAAGGTTTCTTCCCTCTCATCTTCCCACTTCTCCCTTCAACCTGGCCCTTCAGTTAAAGTCAAGCAAGCAAGACGCTCCGAATAGCAGTGGGGATTATCAACTCCCAATGGCCTGCAATGGGATGAATATTAAAATTAACAACCCCACTGCCCCGCTAGTCTTTGTCCAGGAGTTTGCAGAGCACCAATATTGAAACATTCACAATAGATTTAAACTTGCTTACAAAATGCTACAGTTCTTCTGATACACCTGAAGGTTGTTTCAATTCATATCTTGTATGGTCCAGTGAGTTTCTTCGTGACTTTGTCACTGCGTTGAATCTCCGCATTGTCAAGTGTTGGACAATTCCAACTATCATATTTCACAGTCCTTTTAAAATTCTTAATTTCTTCTGCTTTCTTGTCTAGTAAATCTTAATGCTGCATCCGTTCGTCTTTTCTGCTGTCCCAGTGAGTTGCTTTGTGGCTTTGTGCTGAACATTATTGTTGTCAAGTGTTGGCCATTTCCAACTGTTTCCTGTACTGTATTTCACAGTCCTCTTAAAATGCTGCATTTCCTCTGCTTTCTTGTTTAGCAAATCTCAATGTTGCTTCCGTTCTTCGCTTCTGCAGTCCAAGGAGTTTCTTCTTAGCTTTGTGCTGAACCTTTCCGTTCTCAGTGTTGGACAATTCCAATCATTTCTGGTATTGTATTTCACAATCCTTTAAAAATTGCATTTTTTTTTTTTGGCTTTTTTGTTTAGGAAATCTGATTGTTGCTTCCATTCATCTCTCCTGCAGTCCCAGTGAAGTTCTTTGTGGCTTTGGGATGAACCTCCCCGTTCTCAATGTTGGACAATTCCTACCATTTTTGGTATTGTCTTTCACAATCATTTTAAGCTCATGCTTTTCTTCTACTTCGAAGTGCTTCCTTGCACTTCGAGTAAGGAGTAGGTGATTCAAAATGGAACTTGACCAAGAGTTGGGCAACAAGATTATCTCCATAGTTTTCTTTAGTCTTGTGCCCTTGTCAGACTTAAGCTTTTCCATTTCCCATTGTGTTGCTCTGTCTTCTGTGGGAGAGGGGGTCAGGATGAGACATTGTGGATGTTGTGGTGTCTCTGCTCCAGGCTCTGTTTTTCTCCTCCTAGGTGAAAGAACTTCCTTCTGTGAGCATGGGTGTGTGTGTGTGTGTGTGTGTGTGTGTGTCAGGTGGAGCACTTAAGGGGACCAAAGGATGACAAAAATGATGCCGTTCTCTTGTTTGTTGTTACTTGTGTTGGAATATTTTGTCTACAACATTAGTATGTTTTGGTATTATTTTTGGGCACAGATAAAAAGGAAGTAATGAAAGGATGATTCACATAGTGCGACTTACTCCTTCATGCTTTTCTTTATATACTTATTATTCCTTATTATTTTTAATAAGGAATATTATTTAAATTATATTAAATTATATATTATTATTATTATTATATTAAATTTATTTTTAATAAGGAATAGTATTATTCCTTTCCTTTATATACTTATTATTCCTTATTATTATTCCTTTTTCACCCACTTGACCCAGCTGCTGCTTCCATCCCCAGCTTTCAGGCATAAGATTCTGAAGCAAAGTTAAGCAAAGTTAGTTTGTTTTTCTAAACTAACAGCCAAAGAAACTTGCAAGCTAAACTGGCCCATGTCAGTTTAAAGCCTCTCATCTCGTTCAGAGGAGGCACAAAAGAAAAACTGCAAAGAGTTCAAAAAACAGGCAAAGAATTCCCATCCAAGACTGCTGGTCTATAATTAACACTTCCCTTTACCAACAGTTGCTGTTTACCAACCCCCTTATTCAAAACCCTATGCTGTTCTCAGTGCTCCTCTCCTGTTTTGTAATGAGCTAAGTGGGAGCCAGAGCCCAAAGTTTAAAGGCTGAACAAAAGCAATATCCCCTGAAGTGGGATGAAGTCTAGCTTTGGAAATGGAAACTCTTTGCAATTTCAGCAAGGGGCAAAAATTCTTTTATGTATATACTCATGCCTGGAAAGAAGTAGCTTCTCGGCGCTTCTGACTGTGCACAAAGGTCAACTGGGAGCACATCAGCCCGTTGCACTGCTATTTGCACTGAGCTCTTTCTGGCTCCAAGATTAGATTAATTCAGTGCATGAAAGGGGGTTCCTCACAGTTAAGTTGATTTCATGGAGGGCTGTAGTTCTGACCTAGAAAATCTAAGGACTTTCCCTGAAGAGAGCTCATCATATGCTACAAGTTTCAGATCAGATGGAACCTGACACTGTGAGTTTCTCAAGGGCACCTTCTCTGTTCCAACTCCAACGGCCACATGACTGAAACGAGCGTTGCAGCAGCAACCAGCCAGCAGACAACAACCCGAACCATGTTAATATCTGGGAGATGTAGCTGGACACCCATGCAGGATTCTCCACTGGTGCTGACCAGCCGCATGAAAGGAAGAGGTGGGCAGAAGATGCATGAAGGATAAGTCTCTTTGTCAGTAAGTCACGGGGTTGTAACACTCACCGGGTGGTGCCTTCCACTCGTTGCAAGGAGTTTTGGCAGCTTGAACCACTAACCCTAACCCCACCCCAACCCCCGGAACTATCCTACCTATCCTACCTATCCTAAACCTACCCTAAACCTGCAAAACCTAAGCCTACGTGCCTAAAGCCTACCTAGCCTGGCCTAAGCCTAGCCTAAGCCCTGCCCTAAGCCTGCCTACCCACACGCTAGCTCCCCTGCTCTGGCCCTGCCGCACGGTGTCCTGCTCCTGCCCTCACCTAGGCCTCCCTGCCGCTGCCTACCCCAGCCCCTAGCTCC
>VZSG01000659.1:0-73023 GCA_013398315.1 Nothoprocta pentlandii
TTTTTTTTTTGGTATTTCCACAGTCAGCAGATATCTCTTGTTTATAACTTGGAGTGAACGTCGTAAAAAAATTGACCTCATTAAAAAGCAGGACATACCACAACAGTCACAGGTATCTCTTGCCCCAGGAAGACTTTCACCTGATGAAATATTCATCACCCTGTCAACATCATATAGGCCGCAAGAGGGAGCTCCACCGTCCCACCACCAGTGCTTTCCTCCTAAGAAACTGTAGATTCGCTGACAGTCTCTCACAGACACCGCAGCACGGGTAATTCTACTCTTCTTATCAACTTAAGACAGGAGAAACTCCAGATGTTGACAAAGTTGTGATTATATCCTCTTCCTGATCCAAGAAAGCTTACCTGAACCTTAATAAATTTTCTTTGGATGTATATTGTCTCATTAACTGGAGCCTCTTTTTCATTACTGTTGTATTTCTAGAAGTTTTTTTCTCCTCTTAATGGGACATAAAACAACAGCATGAAAGTCTCCACCTCATCTCATTAACCGTCCCCTTTTACAGTAAATAACATGTAAAGATTCTGCAAACACAAAAAGGCAACAACCTTTCTAACATTTCCCCACAAAAGTGTGTGCGGCAGGGGACAGGCATCAGATCACAAACATGCTGTTGGGTAATAACACCTCTAACCAGATGCCGAGATGCCCCAAGCCAGTGGTTCTTCTGCCTTCTAGGATTTTCTCCAAGAAAAGTGGCACCGTTTACCTACTCACTCTCCCTGCAGCCTGGGAAAGTCCACAGCTCGCCCACCCCCAACCCAGCTGCTCACAAATACTGTGCACACCATCTTGGTTCGCATCCTTGACCTGCTTCATCTGCACTTCCTAAGGAGTCAACACTTCCCCACGGCTCTAGTACAGCTTATAACCTTGTCTTTAACAAAGCCTTCCTAACATGTTTCATATACAGAACCACAGAATGGTTGAGGTTGGAAGGGACCTCTAGAGATCATCTAGTCCAAGCAGGGACACCTAGATCACATGGCTCAGTGGGGCATTCAGGTGAGTTTTGAAGACCTCCAGAGAAGGAGCCTCCACAACCTCCTTGGGCAGCCTGTTCCAGGGCCCCGTCACCCTCACAGTGAAGAAATTCTTCCTCACATGGAGATAGAACTTCCTTAGTTTCAACTTGTAGCCATTGCCCCTTGTGCGGGCCACTACTGAGAAGAGTTTGGCCCCTTCTTCCCTACATTCTCCCCTCGTGTATTTGTACATGTTGATAAGATCCCCTAAGTAAATTTATGATCACTTTTCTGTTTTGTAGGAGAAAATACCTGATGTAGAACCAAGAATTTACTCCTAACATTTTTTCAATATTAGCCCATTATAGTTTTTATCATTTGCAGTTTTTCTTTTGTTTAATCTTAACCTCAGTACGCTCCTGTTTGCACGTTGTTCCTGTCTCCCTATCTTAAGATCATCAAGGGAAACATTTCATCTATAAGTTTAAGTCTTAGGTACCTATGGGGCGTGAGGGGACTTTAATACCAATATCCTCATTTCCCTAATTCATCATGGAATCTCTTATTTGTTTTTAATAACTTTATCACAACTTAAGTTAATCTTGACTGTATTTTTTTTTTTTCGGCCATCCATTACTCTTCTGGAACTGATATCAAGTTGCCATGTCTTCATTTAGCCAGGTCTTTTATTTCAACATGGAGCTATCTCCTCTCTCTGGAACTTTTTCAGGTTTCAGAACTTTTGCTAGGAAAAAAAGATATCCCCAAGAAGTTTTCAGTAATGTTACTTATCATTTATTTCCAAGCAATCCAGCAATACGGGATCCTGACTTAAGACCAGCTACAAATATATGGATAACTTCCCAGTAACAGCAAGGCCAGTTTTTCATTTTTATCTTTTAATACAATTAGGAAACTTCTTATGAAGCCAAACCTTACCATCTCTTTCACAGTTTTTTTTTTTTTTTCCATCATTGTATGAAACATTTTAGCTTTATTTCATTACCTAATGCTTCCATTTTTGGTTTCAGTTTTTATTTCTTCTGGATATAAATTTTTGCCCTGTTATCTTCTTCTACTATTTTATTTATTCCTAGCTTCCAAACTATGCCCACTATTAAAACATTGTGTTTCTTTCTTTTTTAATGCAAAAATCAATAAATATTTTGTACTAAAAACTATTTTAGTTTACATTAATTCATTATCAGATGTCAACTACATTTTTCATTTTACTTTCTTCAAATTTGGCCTTAATTTCTTTTAACTTGATTGTTTAACTTCAAAAGATTCGACCTTAGCTGCGTCATTATTGTTTTTGCCTGATTTTCCTTTGATTTTTAGTCCACAGAATAATTCAAATGAACTTGAATAATGAATTTCTACTTAGTGCATATCACAGCTGAGTTCAGAAACTTTTGTATAATAATTTTATATTCCAGCATGATGATGTGGCACTGATGTATGTCTCCAAACTGACCAACTTAGTATTTCACTCGCGTGCCTTTCCCCCACAGCGTCTCAGAGGGAAGAGTAAAGGAGCACTACTAAAAAAATATCATGTATGAACAATTTGGCAAACTCTGCTTCATTGGAACAATTATAAAGGAGGATTCAAATTTATTCAATTTTCATCTTCCAGTTGCAGCCCTGCCTTCCCAAGGACAACACAACATTTTACATGTCCTTCTAGCCTTACATCCTTTAGCCAGTGGCACATTCTCCAAAGCTGTTTTTCTGGGATATGCAGAATGTCCTAGAAAATATTCCCGTCGTAAGCTGTCTGAGCCCATCTGTGCATTGTGGCATTAGGTTGTGGTACTGCATCACCTCCACCAGGAGTTACCTGCGAGTTACCTAAGGGTTCACCACCCTCAGAACCCTAGCAACTCTGCAAGCTACATCTCCCAAACCCAGGAGAACTGCCAATATAGTGTTACTTATGAGCTCTCTGAAAGAAAACCCCATTCATTTTAGTAGATAATTCTTCCAAGAATTATGTCTTCAGCAGGATGAAGATCTTCCAGGACGTGCTTTCTCTTCTCCTTTACCCACCATTCATCTTTCCCCTCTTTTTCAGGATAAGCAACCAGACAGGACATCTCTCTACTCCATTTGACATCTTCACATGCATTTCACATTCTCAGTTCAGACAAGGAAGACTGTCTGCTCTCTCTCTGTGAGCTCACTTGCTCATGTGGCATTTTTTTGGAGGGGACATGATGCATATGGAAAGGGAGTACCCCAAACCTATCAGATGTACACACTGACTGCATACTATGCTTTGCTCTTCAGTCCTACTCCTTGCTAAGAGGCAGAGCCCTTACTCAGATTTCAAAGATGCTTGAGAAGATTTCGTATTGCTGAGACAATCCAGAAAAAAAAATCTCTACTGAACAGCAGAAAGTACACTTTTACTTCTGCTAAATCCATTTACAAGGTGGAGAAATGCATGTAGCAACAAATCACTCTTCTTAAATTTTCATCACCTAAAGAAACTTTTGTTTGTGAAAACTGAACCAAACAGAGTACGCAATCACCATCAAATTTGTATAGCACAGAGGGCCAACTCTGAAAGTATCTTGTTTAAAGTGAAAAAGTCGAGCCATTTACTTACCATTGGCAGCCTGGATTGAAGCATCTGGAGATCATCATAACCATAAATCTGCTTAAAGACAGATAAAAATACAACACCATTATAACACTTTTCTCTAACAGTAACTATTTCAGGGCTTTAAACTGAGCTTGATCTAGACACAGCCCCTTTTGGAGGTGCAAAGCTGTACTGTACTATCAAGGTACAGCGCAGTATTTTAAATGTAGTATAGCTTAAGATGGCTTGGCACCCTAACACTGTTTTTCATGACAGCAGAGCTCTGAACAGCATTTAACTTTCCAATCCTCAATATTGTTTTCATGGATATGCCATTTACTAACTAGTGGAAAATTTACAGGGCACTCATATCTGGCAGTAAATGCAATAGCACTCTCCAATGCAATCACTACTTCCAAGAATATGATGATTTAAGATTTAGCGAGAAGGCCACAGAGAAGCCCACAGTTACCCCCCACATTCAGAGTGACATATCAAGAAAAACATAAGAATAAAGCTTCTGATTCAGCAAACAGGTGAATAAAAATATATTGAAGACCAGAGATCAAGTAGTTATGTGTTTTAAAGCACAGACAGGACTGCACATTTCAAGTGTAACTGCAATTAATCTATTCCAAAAAAAAAAAAAAAAAAAAAAAAAAAAAAAAAAAAAAAAAAAAAAAAAAAAAAAATAAAAAAAAAAAAAAAAAAAAAAAAATATAAAAAAAAAAAAAAAAAAAAAAAAAAAACTGTGAAAGAGATGGTAAGGTTTGGCTTCATAAGAAGTTTCCTAATTGTATTAAAAGATAAAAATGAAAAACTGGCCTTGCTNAACCCAAAACACATACAACCAACCAAACAGAACTGGCTAAAAGGGTCAAAAATGATTACACTGAAAACCATACCAAAACATACATTCAGTTTCAACAATAGCCAAATCAAGCCTGTTTTGAAATGTGCTATCAACAGTAAATTCCCACTGACCAATTTCACACACTCTTCATGAGCTGGAACAAGGATTCCAGATGCAAAATGTCCCAACACAAATGCCTTGGCATAGACAGCAGCAGGTCTGGAGGGCCTCCTTGTAGCAAGGGTTAAGTGATTAAGGACAGGTACAATTAAATTGCTTACTGGGTAGGCAGGCAGAAGTCCTCCAGGTCCCACAATATACTGGTTATGCAACAAGGGTGGTACACCTTGGGGCAGGTTTGGGGGAGCTTTGCCTGTAGAACCAAAACACAGAGACTTTAAAAAGCCTTTAAGGGAGAGGAAAAAAAAAGAATGAAAAAAAGGAAGAAAGAAAGAAAGAAAAAGAAAAAAAGGGCTTCAATCTTGAGATGGAGCTCATGAGCCCTCACAGCTGCATTATCACAGCTTCTAAAGAGCACAGTCACATAGATGTTAATGCTACTTCATGAAAATGCTTAAACATCCTGAGAATTTGACTCATCTCTCAAGTAAGGGAAAGTGCATGTTACTTTAGATTGAAAGCAACAGTCCCACCAGAACAGTCTGATTTTGTAATTAATTTCATCTGAGAGGATTACAAGAATTACAGGACTTTTCCTTTCCTTGGTCCTCTCTTGACAGTAAAATTGTTCTTAATGCAAGACAGCAAATTACCTACTCTGGCTTTTGCTCTATTCACACATTCCTCCCTTGTCCCCATCACCAGAAAGCACTAAATCTTGTCAGCACATTTTCTACAGGTGACTTATTACAGCTGGGAAAAGCAAAGAGAAGACTGAGGCAGTTTCAGTCGCATCCATGAAGCAGTGGTAGAAAGGAGAAGGGTAAAAATATGCTTTGTTTTGCCAGCTATCAGATGCTTCACTTATAAAATGTGGGAAGGGGAAAAGAAATCCTTAAGTTTATTTTTTATTCGTAAATCTTTACTTTCCCCCAAAGGATTTTTTTTGATTTAGCACGGCTCCTACTTCAGTGCAAGAAGCCTTCACCACCTTCCTTCTCTGTGGATATCCTTTCCTGCTGCAAACACTTTCCAAAAGTGGTATTTGCTCTGGCATGACCCAGACATCAGATACCTTTTTCCCCCCTTCTGTAAATGTGTCGGTAGGGATGTGATATATGATAATGAGGACACTGCAGTGAATTTTGATATTGCCAAATGAATTCAAGTCACAGAGAACACTGAAATTAAAGCAAAAGTGATCTCACGCCAGGAGCCGATGACAGCCTAGAATACAAACTGGACAAATTTACTAGTCCAAAGCTTACTAAGTCAGACTTGCTCTGATGTCTTACTACAAAGCTCTCTGGAGATGGAATGTGCTATATAAACACTACATAAGACCCTAACAAATATTTCAAATACACAAAAGCAGGCAACTTTATTTTTTTATAAGCCAGCAAAAAAGGCATGCTGAAAATGCTAGTCAAGACTGGATTTCTTAATGTAGTTATTGCTGGTGAGATGCTCAACTGACAGCCCTGCAGACTGAAGTCCTCTATCCACGCGAGCTGTTAATATTGCGAACCTGAAGACACCAAGGGAGCTGCCCGCGTAGTAGCAGCTGGTATAGACACACTGGTAACGCTCAGGCCAAGGCTGTTTGTAGTGTTCATACTGCTGGCCATGCTGACAACCGAAGAGGTGGTGCTAGTGGCTGAGGTTGAAGCAGTTGAAAAGGTTGTTGAGGGCTGGAGCGAGGTGGTGTTCTCAACACTAGTGTGCTAGAAAGGAGACAAAAAGAATGAGGATCACATAGCAAGTCAATCATAGTGCAAGATGCTAGGGAAAAAAAACCAACTTTAAGTAACAGCAGCACATACAAGAGAATGTGCAACATAATATGCATTATCTGAATACAGAGTAAGCAGCTAAGTTGCATGCTTGCAATTTTTTCTCTTAAGTGTTCAAAGAAAACTACTACTGAGAGTTAAATTCAAACATCACAGTAACACAGTAACTCAAATGTCCCTCTATTTCATTATTTCTTTCCCTCTAATCGCATACTCCTTTAAGCCACTCCTAGTAATTTTATATAAACTCTTACATTCTTCCAAAAGTTAGTATTTGTTTTAAAACAGGACACTGTTATGAAGATTTCTTCAAGACATTTGCGAATTAAATCAAGAGATTAAAACTGAAATATCCTATAATAGGATCAATGCAGAAAACCAGAGAGATATAACAGGAACATGTGAGTATAAAGTGTTTGGATTGAATCCAGCCCAACTCAGTGCCTTAACTGTAAGCTGATCACACTTGCACAGCAGTTATCATCAACACACAGGAGTCAAAACTACTCTGGCCACTGTGAAGAACATTTGGATAAGTGAATTTAAGACACACAGCCAGGAGGGATAGAACATTACAAACTGAAATACAAAGGAAAACCTGGCTCACACTAACTTATCAGTGTGCTCCAACCGGATTTGTACAGAGGCACCCCAACACAAAACCACCGAGCAGTGTGTCATCTAAATTTGTGCAACCTCCCCTACAGTAGCCTACTCAACACCATTTGTCTCCTCTCAAATACATCAAATACACAGGTGACAACAAAATCATATCTTTAATAGATATGCTACAGAAAAAAACTATACTCCCTCCCCCTGCTTGGAATGGAGATTTCTTCTGCAGTTGTGCAACAGGCAAGTGTCTGCAGCAGTTATTCACAACTGAGCACAAATCACAACCAGCAAAGAATCTTTTTGCCACTAGATGGCTGGCAGTGTTTCCTCTCCCCTGAGACAAAGCTCTCCTCTAAGTTCTTGATGTACTGGGACACAATGAACATTCAGAGAAAGTCTTAATCATCAGATAAAACGACCACATGACAAACATCTGCTGAAATGCAAACAGGACTTACTGCATGTGATGTGCTTGAAGACAACACTGAGGCAGGGGAGAGGCTGCTCTGATGATTGGAAAGGGAGCTAGAAAGAAATTGTAAAGAATTAGTACAATCAACTTATTCTGGACTCAGCTTATATCTTAAGCACACTTACAAACTATATACACATTTCTCCCTTTAACAGATTACTTCCTTACTTGAATAGTCAACCATTAATTACAATACAAAATAAATAGGCTGCCAAAGAGCTAATATGCTAATATTATAAGAGCTAATATGCTAACATGCTAATATCTGACAACATTGCAATAAACCTTGTGATAAAAATCTAACAGATTGCTCTCCTACTTATCAATTTATTGCATTTTTTAGAAAATCAACAGTCTCTCCAGAAATTACACAGCAATGCCAGCAATGATTTAAAACCCCAAAACAGAAGAGCACATGAGAAGAAAGTTCACACAACACACAGCTTCTCATTCTTTCCCTGAGTAACTATCACTGACTGCCACTGAAGACAAGTACTAGCTGAGGCTATGCCTCAGTTTCACTGCCTGTGTTGTTTATGATTACTTTAATCTGCATGATATTGGTTCAACCAATTAGCACTATAGGGTATCTGCCCCATAAGCCTACCAAGAGCCCTAACACACACAAAGAAAATGATTAAAAACCCTGTCAAATAAATATCATCTGTGAAAGCAGGAAAACTGGACCACTACAGAATCTGACAAAAAGTCATTTCCTCATTTAAAATATGAATTGGAACAACCAGTTCAGTCTTGTATGCACAATATAAAATGCCAAAATAAAGAATCCACTGCTGAAAGTCATCCTCAGACAACTAGTTTTAAGAAGCATATCTAGATTTAGCACAACCTTTTCCCCTATAAACTTGAGGTGGTAAGAGCACAAACATTCATCTATTATCTAAAGACCATTAAATGTCTCCTTGTATGATGACTAAAACTGATTCTTTAGGTGTTCAACAAGCCCTTCCTCATGTGAATCAGAAGCAAGAGAGACCTTCAACACAAGCATTTTATTATTTTCCATGAAAACAGCCATAAGAAAGCACCCCTTTGTTTATATCAAAGCTTCAGACTAAGTGGTATTCCCTAATTTAACAGCAGACACTTCTGTCAGTTGGTCAAGGTGAGGGATCGGTCCAAGTCCTGGAAGTTTCACAGATTCTTTTCATTATGAGTCTCTAAAACTGTGCCCCATCTGCAGGAATCAGGGTGCTACTGCTGCAGACAGCAACGAAATGGTTTAGTCCAAGCATTCTCTCACTCAATTCAACATATTTCTCTTCTAAGACACCTTAATTCATTATCTGACCTATTGCAGATATTCAGGTAAGAGCTGTCAGCAAAATGGTCAGACATGGTTGGTATTCAGGCATCACCCTTTCCTGTCAGTTAGCATCTGTCCCCTCCCATAGCATCAACCCTCCAATGAAAATTCCTACCGATATACAGTTTTTCAAAAAATGAAGATGCAAGACTTGATGTTTCTTACATGAATGCAATAATCCTCAATATCTGAGGCATTTGCAATTCCATTCAACAACAATAACAAAAACCCACTTGCATAAAAGGGGATCAACCATGCCCCAGCTAGGAAACCGAGAAAAACCTGTGATACTCCACAGATTTCTTGGAATACCGAAATACAGCACAAAGGTCAGTGTTAAAAGCTACACCAACCAATACACACTCAGGATGTCACATGCCTGAGGATACAGCAAAAATAACAGGCACTGAAAAAGAGATAATGGAAATGAGTTGTGCTGAACTCACTTCCAAGAGTAAGAATCTGCTATTTGGAAATGCCCTAAGAAAATGTCTTAGAAAAAAAAAAATCCACACATTGTCCTTAAGGAAACATTTCAGGTTTTTAATACAAACATGAATGAAATTACAATGCTTAAAATTAGCCAGGAAGTAAACTGTTAAGGAGTGATTTCAAATCTACATTACTGAACAAACAGCAGGCATTGTGGACAAAGAAAATAAAGTAGGGAATCAATAAACTGACTAGCATAAAACTGAAGCAGGTTATCTTTGAAACACACAGTTTTTTATACACCATGAAAATGTGAGTGAAGCAGCTGCTACATCACTAAGACAAAGCCCAGGGTTAGCACTTCAGAGCCAGGAACACCCTGATCTCTTTAACGACCTCCCCTGGCTTCAGCTAACCAGTTAGGTGCCTCTGTTCTCTGCCAGTCCCCGTACACAACCACGCTTGCATTTGCCCTTGCCCCAAAATTCAGCTCCTTTCCATTTACCCCAGCTCCTACTGTACCTGCTTAACTGGGAAAGTGAGCTGCTGGCCAAATCACTGGACTGAGGCAAGCTGGGCAACGGTGCCGAGTGCTGCGATGCTGAAGGCAGAAGCGAAGCAGTAGTGGACACCACGCTAGGCAGAGAACCAGCAGGAGGGAGGGAGGGAGAGGGCTCTGTCTTAGACGCTGGAACTGATGAAGTAGCTGCAATAAGTTAGAGAGACACATTCAGAGAGCGATTCCAGCACACCTACATCCCAAGAGGGAGTCAGGAACACGGCAGTATTCTCCACTTGATCTACAGAAGCCTGATGGTTGAGACCAGTAACAATATCAAACAGGCTGGCTATTAAAGAAAACTCAGACAGCAACAGAATTATAATTTTTTCCCTTTAAGCTTGTCACCTACAACAGATTTATGATTTTTCAAAGGCACATAAGTGAACTACAGTCTGTTTCCTGCACTTTACCTCTCATTAGCTGATTACTAACTTTTGCCCAAAATTCATTCATATTTCAAAACTCTTGGCATTTCATTCCAGCTCCTTCCAAAAAGGAAATTATCTGCAGTCTTCAAGGCACTGCACAAACCTACTTTTGCCTGTACCTTTGCTGCTTCTCTTCCCCTTATGCTGCACTTTCCAAGCCTGAAATTTGGATCGCTGGAGTACAAGGGCATGTAAAACTCACCACTTTGGAGCACTAAGTCAAAAGTGCAGAAAAGAAATGAGCTCCAATAAAAGGTTACATCGAATACAGCATTAAGCACCCTTAACAGCCAAAGGATTGTCAAATACTGACTGACTTTACATGACTTCAATAATAAGAAATGCTTAACATTCACATTATGTTTTTGGCCTATATACAGTACAATCCATTTACCACAGACAGACCTTTCCAGAGGATGACCGTCTTCTAATACGACACTGCTACACTCTACCACCCAGGGCAACTCCCGTGCTGTTCCTATGCAAATTTTATTTTTGCCCTCTGCAGAACACGGAATTAGAAGCACTTGCTCACCAATAAAACTCAGGGCGCTCTGCCTGATGCTGCACCAAGCTTTCACACAACACCAGGGATCACTACCCAAGGGCTCAGCTACTAACTTGTATGCTTGGGAGGGTAAAAGCAGTCAGCTTCGAACAGTCAACAAAAGCCAAATACAAGTTTGGGAGTGAAGCATCGCTCTTCACATTATTATTTGAGTTTTCTACCCAGATGCCTCAAAGCAGGTTGCTGGATTAGATGCTATGCAAAAAGAAATCAAGAGTTCTTTGCCTTGGCAACAGGCATGAGGGTACAGAATAGTAAAGGAAATAAAAGTGACAACAGCAAAAGCTTTGTCATGAGGCAGACAACTAAATAACTAAATCACTCCATACCTCCTGGCAACATCTATTTAAAAATAAAGAAATAAATGACATTTACAGCTCTCAATATATTTAGACCAGAGATGATTTGATTACTTCCTGAAGTCAAAATAGACATCCCTACTTTGGGGAATGAATTATTGTCTTCATTAAGAAACGTTATGCTTGGACATGAAGTGCAATACAAAAAATACAGAAGTATAAAGAAGTGTAAAACGGTTGTGCTTTGTGTGACTTAAGTTTTAGAGAGGGTGAGGTCTGGATATTAAAGAACAAAGATGAGAGATGAAAAATATTAACAAAGGAACATAGATAATATTATTAGAAGGCACAGAGAAAAGTGTAAAAGTCAGTACTTTTAAAAGGTAATAAAAAAGAGAAGGTTCAGGATAGTTTGGATATGTAAAATAGAGACATGGAAGAAGGTAGGTTCATGCTTACAGGCATGAGATACAGAAAAAGAAGAGAAGTCAAAAGAGAACTGGCGTAGAAAAGGGAAATAAAGGAAGCTCTCTTACAAAGTAACTACAAAAATATTAGGAATTCTTGAACTTCATTTTCCATAGCAAAAAGGTAAGTCAGTCCTGTAGTGATTTTCAGCACCTCACTTATTATTTCTGTACTTGAAAGAAAAACTTTTCCATTTGAAAAGTTCTCTTGCATGTTACAATTTCTTTTAAGAGGGAAGTTGAACAGAAGCAGGTGCTAAGGAAAAAAGTGTTTACAGGTTTGAATACTCAAGTCCTTTCCACTCATAAGCTAAAAAGAAAAGCAAAAAAGAAAGGCTGCCCAACTTCTGACAACTGAGGAGATGTTTAAGAGGACAGATTTAATACTGGAGTGTGAGAATTTCTTAAGATATTAACACTTCTGGAAATTTCCATAATGCTTCACATAAATGCCAGAAGGACAAAAACTGTATTTTAATTATTTTAACCCCAGAAAGAGAGCGCTAGGGGCAGTAGAAGTAAAGCAGCACACTAAGAACAGGCCAAAACCAAGGAAACAATTACCCCTCTATCAGAACCAACACTGTAATGCTTCTACTGCACTGCAAGGCTGAGAGCCACCCAGCAGAGGGAGCCTGCAGGGCTGCAACAGGGCAAAAGCAGCACTACACGCAGGAGAAATCCTTTAAAAGGATGTGGCTTTGCTTCATTTCCTAAGCCAAGCACAGCTTTTCAAGGGGGAACTGGAAACATGGGTAAATAATTTTATATATGTATTTATGTGTGTATGTGCACATACATGATACACAATCAAATTTTGGACAGAGGAATTCCAGTGGAAGTGGGAAAACTGTGGTTAGCTTTTCCAACACTAAGACTGCCCAGGATTGCACATTTGAGCATATATTTAATAGGGCTAATTCTATAGATTAGTAAGAGGCAGTTAGCAAGCTGTACATTCTTTGCAACTACAAAATGAAACCCATATTGGTCAAAGATAAAGGACAAGAACTGCACAAAACCCTCAAGCAGGTATCACTGTTACTACTTGTGCGCATAGCAAGCGGTAGGGAAAGGTCAGAGAGAGTCCTGTGTAGAATGGAGCTTTGTAAAAACTTACTGTCAAGAGTTGGCTGTGTTCGAACACCACTGTGCCCATTCTGTAAGCAAAGGAGAAAGGAGTCAGTCACCTTAGAGAAGGATATTACATTTTCAGACTGATTCACACATACAACATGCTTCATGCAAAATTCTACGTTCACTCTCAACTTAAAGACGATAAAGGTAGGAAATTAACTTGTTGCTACCTTTAACAAAACCACATAATAAACTTGTCTCAAGTGCAAGGTGTCCTGAACATACAGAACCCCGTACACTGCCCAAACTACGCCCATCTGAAAGAGACTTGCCCATGTATGGTATACAACATAAACTGCAGGTTCACACCGATATGCAAGAAAGAGAATTGCGTTAACATATAGGAAATGGTTGTGCTTTTGATCTAATGCAACTCACAATTTTAACTATCCAAGTTACACAGAGACGCCAAAACGCCATTTTTTTCCATTGAAAGATAAGACTTGAGAAGCACCAGGTGTTTTTTGGATAACGCTGGAGTACAGAAGTGGATAGTCTATGCTTGATCCTCACCAGTACATACGAGCTAGTACAGAAGACAAGTGTGACTGAGCCATTACATATCAAAGGCCAGATGTAAAAAAAATAAAAAAGCTTAAATTCTCACAAGTTCCTTAAGCATTTAATAAATTAAGTTCTCTTAAAAGCAAGCCTGCAGTCCTTACACAAAGCGCGTAGGTGTTTTTGAATGTCTTCAGAGACAGAGAAACAGAGATCCTCTCTACCCTAGATTAGATCTCCCATATGCTTTTTAAAATAAAACATGAAACTAATTCCCATTGGTGTTCTAACTAGCAAGAAAGCAATGCTGCAAGAACAACAAACAGTTCTGGATCCATTTGCTAGGTCCATTTGCCATATAAACTTAATAAACAATGTTACCTTTGGAGAAAAACTGTCAAGATGTGGCAAAATACCGTGACTAGTATTTATACAGAGCGATAGGTCCGTCCTTAAAAGCTAAGCTTTGGGGGGAAGAACCTATACTAGAATTGTAGGTGTTACAAGAAAAAAAAAATTAAAAAAAAGTCAGACAGCAATTTAAGATGACAAAACCTGTAAAATCAGAGGCTACTGAATACCAATTACAGGACAGCAAGAAAACGGCTGCATGGTAAGCAAAGTAGGAACAGAACAGCTTGGGAATCAAACATGTAGCTTGGCTTGGTTAAAAGTGTTAAGGTAACAAGGTAATCCAAGCCTAACAGGAATAACAGGAATATTTAAACTCATTTCAGGGTCTTATTTTTGAAATTCACTCACCGTAACAGCAACGGGGGCCGGTTCAGACGGAGCCATGGAGCTTTGGTACGCTATCCTACTATGCACAGAGTTCTGCTCATAGGAGGAAGTTGTTGTTACTGGGCTAGTGCTCTGGGATGAGCAGGTCAGACTGGAAGAGGTGATGGCAGAGGTTGTGTAGGTGGACTCCTGTACTGTATTGGATATTGGCAAAGAGGTATTCAAAGGATCACTGAAAAAAGTAAAAGTTATTGATCATCTTGGTAAATGTCATCTCAAATACCTTCATGAAAATATCAGCTCCTATACAACTAATAGAAGCATGTAAATTATATTAAAATATATGAAAATATTAAAAGTCTAATAATGTAAAACCCGTTATTTTGCTTTGGGGGACCAAACACCACAATCCAACTCTTTTAAACAACTATGTCCACAGAAATCTGCTATATGATGAGCAAAACCTAGTACTAGAATTCTCCTGCAAGAGACTGTGTTAACAGTCTAAAAAGGAGCTACATACAGAAGAAAAAATACTCTAAAAATATACAAGTCTTTTGCTTTCTAAGTAGCTTAAATAATATATGAACTATAAAATCAAATTCATGTTTATAGTATTTTTGAAAAGGTTTCTTTTTTTTTTTTTACTGAAAGAAGTTTTTTAATGAACAAACAAGTAAGTCTCATCAGTATGGTGGTATTTACCATCGGCAGTTATGGCATTTAAGTTAGAACTTCTGCATACTCTTTTCTCATCCTATTGGAATATTAATTGTGCAATATGTTGCAAATCTATCAGCACAGATATATAATATACAATATTAATCTGTCCTGGATCTAAAGCTGAAGAATTAGGGCTCTGAACAAATAAACCCTCAAAGAGATTTGAAAAACAGGACAATTAAACATGAGAAAATAATGCCAAATAGGGCAGCTTATTAGAGGGTTATTTACATGCATGTCATCTCCAGCTTCCAACTCACTCAGCCAAGGAGATTTTAAATGCCATTAGAAACAAGAATCCTCCTTTAAGATGCCACCCACAGAAAACACAATCTTGGGAATCATCATATTTCCCCCTTCTGTTACACAGTAATATTGCCTTGACATTTTTGGCACAAGCTTCACCCTTGAAGAGGACATGTAAGAATATACAACGGAAACTTGCACGTACTTCACAGATTTTGAGTACAAGCTATTGTTGGTCGCCTGGCTGGTATTCTCATTACTTGAAGTTGATCCAAACTCTGGGAGTGCAGGCTCTGACCCAAACTCCAGAGCTCCAAACTGAACATTTAACCCCGTCACATCAGCTGATCCAGGCATCTCCACTGCAGAGGCAGGAATCTTCAAGAAAAAAGTCATAGTTCCTTCATATACACTAGCTAAAGGTATACAAAAATAACAATCTCCCCTCCTTTAACTACAGGCTTATTCAATTACCGCCTCAGTGCTTGCTGCTAACCACCCCAACCCTCCAATTTGCATCAAACATTTCGAGCTGAAAGAGTAAGCCATGCTATTCTGTAATATGAAGGTGTCACCCATGGTCATCCTCCTTCATCCAACTTCTACCTCGTAGATACCACTAAGTCAATCCAAAATCACTCAGAACAGTCATTTTCCACACAAAGTGATCAGTTATGTGCTTGGAAAAGACAACATCACTGTGTTTTGGACCGCAAACTCTCTAGCTTAGAATTTCCTCCTACAGAGACAAGGAACACACCACACATTTGTCCTCCTCCTCCCTAGTAACTTACAGCATCTGTTAATAGAGGACTAGCTCCTCTGAATTACACACCTTGGATGCCGGAGGTATCCTCCGCTTTTGCGGTTTCATCTGTTTCTGCTGGGTTTGATGGGCAGTCACTGCCTGGTTATCCAGAGAGATGCTGGGCAGCTGCAGCATTTTGCTAACAGCCGTCGAGGTGTCTACTGGCGATGGCTCTCGGAGCTTCACCTGGGAGGAGAAGGACTCCAGCCCTGGAGGAGGAACAGGGACTCCCTGCGTTTGTTGCTGCTGCCGTTGCGTCAGCTGGCTCAGAACTGGAGATGGTTCGGGCTGAGATTTAAAGTCTAGCCAGTGTTTGGAAAAAGAAATGCCAAAATGAAAGCATTAAAATCTCTTCTCGGAGCTTCTCTCTTTATGTTAAGGATTAGGAGAGTGGGACACTCAGCACAGTTTACAGCTGTGACATACTTTACTTGACACAGTTTACAACTATAGTTGTGTACCACCTCTTTCAGATATCATCACAAGTTTAATATTCAAAATAACTATTGCAATAAAGGCCAACACCTCAATTTCCACAGGTTAAAGTTTTGAGCTAGCATGATTTAGCTTTCTTTAAGAATATGATAACCTACATCTATTTTTATAGTCACATAGTATTATCACATAACAGGTCAAAAAGCTGTCATGGCTTTAGTCAAACACTGCAATTTTCACTACAGTTAACCATGCCTCTGAATTGTGGTTACTTTCAAAGGGTGTGCAGATGCCATTTAGAGGCATGAATTCAGATTTACGGGAGATTTTCAGCACAAGCAGGAGGTTATCTACTATTCTAGTCTGTCTGAAAATCAAGTGCTACTAGACATGGGTAGATTTTTCCCAATTTTTCCGTTTCCAAGTTTTCCAGCAGTCAAAGTCAAGCAGTAGCAAATAACCACAGGAGATCCACAGCACTTACAGTGTATAAGATTTGTATATTCGGTTGTTAAATTGCATCAGAAAGTAACTTAAAATGTACATAAACATTTTAGCAGCATCACTGCATGCAAAAGATTATAACTTCTACCCAATTGGCTGCTTATCTATTTGGAAACATGCAGACATATACAACCACAAGATAAACATAAGACCTATCTTTCTTCACAGTGAGGGAACTGTCACAAGTGACAAGGCCTAAAAATATTCATGCCTTTTTTACCCATTTAACTTAATTTTATTCAACTAAATGAAAAATCAATACAGTTATGAAAAGACAAAATACGTAACTGGCACCATTCTCAGCAGGTGCAGACTTGTAGATGACGGAAGAGTGCTGATACATGATGCAAGTTATGAACAAAACGCTTACTGCAAATTCATGCAATTCCCTCAGTGGTTATGAGATAAAAAATAAAAAGTAGAAAGGCAAAATATGGCACCCAGCTAGAGGCAGTACAGAAAAATGACTGAGTATCCTTTATAATTTGTCGAAAAACAAAGTCACATTAAATTTCCATTTATTTTTTAAGTATGTTAAAAGACACCACTAAACGAAAGCTTAACAATTTTTAAAGATGCACTGTTTCTATTGGTAAGTTGAAATCCCTCAAAACTTATTTTTTGATATATTCAGAGCATCATTATCAGCAAATAAGTGGAACTCTATGTCCCATCCAATTATAGTAAGAGTATATTATCAAAAGAAAAAGAAAAAGAAAAAGAAAAAAAGCCATATAGCAAGTCCATTGCAAACTTACCAAACTTACCAAACTGACTAAGAACTGAGGACTGAGAAATGGGGGGCTTCAGATCCCAGGATGAGGTGGTAGTCGTGGTAGTGGTGGTAGAGCTACTGTTGTTTTGTTGAGAGGTAAACTGACCCAAACTCGGAGATTTCAACTGGTCCAAGATTTGAGATCCAGTAGAATTTGCCAATTTAGAGGATCCAAGTTCTCCAAAGCCAGAACAGAGAACTGCAGACTAGCAAAACACACAGACACACACATACACACACAGATAAGCATACAGTAATTTGAAACATACTCTTAACATCAATGTATACATTTGCTACTTGGCAACTGTTCAACCCTTTTCAGCTCTAGATTACTAATCAATTACCAACTGGAGTGAGCAAAGGAAGGCAAGTGAGTGTGTGACCATCTCAAGCCAGAAGAAGGGGCAAAGTGACCTAAGAAACAGGGTGGGTGTCTCTCTCTATGGGGGAGACACCGAGGAGCAGGCTGTTTATGTATGTTGCATATGTGTTTGTGTAGGTGCCTACTGGGAGACATTCTCAGCCTTGCTACTGTTTGGACCTGGGATCATGTAGCTGCAGCTAACAGGTTTGGCCGCCCGACCTCACATGTACTAATAGCTCTAATTTGTTAGAGTATTTTGAGTATTAGAGTATTATTTAGAGTATTTGAAAGTATCCATTTCAAATCTCTGAAATAATTAAAGATGGGAAGCCACTTTTTTTCACTCCAGAAAACTCAGAAATAGTTAGTTTTCCACAAAGAACAGTCAGATATGTGCTTGGAAATACCACATCATCGTTTTCTGGCATTGAATTTCACTTTATAAACAAACAATTTCATTCCAAATCACAATGCATTACACTCCTCCTTCATGTAATACCTTCATCAAGTACTTGGTGTAATTATGAAAGAACATAGCAAAACCAAAAAAAGTCACGTATTCTACACTTTTGTGAGGATATTCTCAAACCAGTTGCTTTAGCATCTGCATCCCAAATTTTACAAATATTGAAACATCTCATGAACTAGCCATTACTGGAAGAGTCATTTAACCTGAAATATTTACGCTTCAAGCTGTGGAGTATTTAGAAACCGTAAGACAACTTTACCAGACTCTGAGGAGAATAGGAGTTTACAGCACTGGAGCTGCCAGTTCCTGATGCCATCTGGGTGCTATGCTGAGAGTTCGTAAAGACTAGGGCTTGGCCAAAGGTCTGCTGCTGGGGAGCCTCAAATGAGTTGCCTTCTGTCTCCTGGGTGGAAGTCACAGGCTTTTGAAGCAGTGTTACCAAATCAATGCTGTAAGAAAAAGCCAAGTTTAGCTAGACTAAAAATGACAATTGTGCAGTATTGATATTGAAGAAGGCACTAAGAGTATCTAGATGAACCTGCCATAGTCAAAATGGAAGTAAGTCTTTGTGAATCTTACTTGGCTACCTACCATACAAGAACTCTCTATATGACGTGATGGATTAGAATTTTCTTCTAGAAAGGGAAATTCCGCTGAGACTTTCCACTACATCGAGAAACAAACTATTTTTTTGCACTTTCTCTCAAATCTGATTAGATTCTACCACATCATGCCTCATTGTAAGTAACCTATATGATTAATGTAAGCATGTAACTGAAACAACAGATAAAAAGTATCATACTTAAGTGAAATTCTACCTGCCAGAATCATGTGTTTCAATAATCACATCCCCTGTACATCACACAATTCTTCTACAAGGAATAAGGGATCAAAGGCCTATGCCTGTATAAGGTGGGCATGAGGATTGTAACGGATAAAGTAATGCAAGCAGCAGTTGAGTGACTGCCTGATGTAAGCTGCAAGATCAAGCTCTTTCTCAGATTGTAGGCACATATTCAAAATTGTTTTAACACACATACATAAGGAGAGTAAGAAACAAGTATTTTGGTATATTTAACACGGCTTTTTACCATGTGACATGTTTAAACAGAGGTTTAACCGAGCACTCCTACAATAAAAACAATCTTCTAAAAAAAAAAAAAATCTGACTGAGGCTTGTCCCAAATACACTGCAAGCTTAAACTTAAGAGCTTCTTTTTAGCACTTTTACTAGTATGGATAACTAGATATATTGATCAGATTCTGAAGGAAACTTTTTGAATGCTTGTTTCAGTAAGGGAAAAAAAAAAGAAAAAAGAAAAAAGAAAAAAATAGCTAGAACTTCAAATTATAAACCACAAAGTTTTCTTAAACAATTTGAGGGACATGCACTTGAGAAAGTATTCACATCAGCACTAATGCATAGCACTTTTAGGAAGTAAAAGAACATAGACTCTACAGCAACTGATTCCATTCTCACTTCCAAGTCCCATCCGGGTTGTAAGTGAAGTTTACTGTACTCTTAAGCATAGCAGCAAAGCTCTATCAAGATGCTTGGGAGCATTAAGGCCATGTAGTTTTCAGATATCCTGCTTTCTGACTACTTATTAAGTAACCTTAATGACCATCAGGAAATTCACCTTCTTGCTAATGCAAGCTTTTCTATCATTATATTTGTCATTTTTTGTGTGTGTTTGTGTAAAAGACACAGTCTTTGGAATATTATCCTCACCGATTTGACAAGCTTGGCTCCACATCCAAAGTTAAATACAAGTAATATAGAATCACACAGAACCAGAAGCAAAGCTTTCACAGTTTTAAAATCAGCTTGAGCAATCTTTGACCAGGACTATTCCTGTGTTTTATTCAACATATATTTTAATGCATGGAAGCTAAATTGTTTCACTAAATGAAGTATTTTTAAACATAGAGGAAGAGATAGAAGAGCATCTTACCTTTGCCCAGGAGTAACATGATTCTCAGCTGGAACAGAGGAAGCAGTAAAGACCTTCGTTTCAGAAAGCTAAAAGAAAGAGTAAGAGTGTTTTAACCATATGTATGCTGACAACATCTGCTTCAAATCACCTGCATCACTGCTACAGTGTCTGCAGAAATTCCATCTTGGTCATCTACTTTCAGATAACAGTAATGCCACTCTGCAATAACCAGTCATGAAGACTGCCAATACAACCATTAAAAACACAAGAAAAAAAATAGTCTAACAAATTATTTCCCATAGAAACACAGACCAAGTTAACTAATATTTTGTAAAATCAAATTTATTGAACATGCTAGTGTAACTATACCAGTCTGGGCAACAGTCTAAGAGAAGATTATACTAATAGAAATTAACTAACATGACAGCAAATACATTATCAATGTAAGTACAGCTTATATAGACATAGCTTAGGATTCAGTAGAGGAGCTCTGATAAATGCTGTTCAGAAGTCTAGCACATGGCACCACTCCTAGTCATTCATTTCATCTATACCTTTGTTTTACTCTTCAGCTCACATCGCCATTCTGATACAACAGGAGAGAGTAACTTGCAGGGGTATTGGCTGTTGGGGACTTAAGGAGATTTTTGGGGGGGTTGTTTGTTTTTAAACAGCTTGTCTGAACAACTGAGTCAAGCAGCTGCAACTTCCTAGCATCTATTCCCTTCTTTTGACAAGAATACTTGTAACTAGAAAGGCTCTTAAACTTGGGTTTAATTTAATAATATAAATAGATGTATATGTAGTGGTCATAGTTGAAATCCAATTTGCACATTATGATCCTTAACCTTGGGGTAGTTCTGCATGAATCAAAGAATGTCTGACCTATTTAATTAAAAAACAAAACAAACAAACGAACAGTGATACTTGAATATAACTCTTGCAGGAAATCCTGCATTTTTAATTGTATGCGCTGCTGGCAGCACATCTTATAGGGCATCAAGGACACAAGCTATCTTATCTGCCATCCCATGGGCAGCTCCACTGAAAGCCCACATATACCCAAACACATTCCACTGACTGGGAACACTGCTGATTTAAGCAGGACACAGCAGGGCTGACTGGGAGCAGTCACTGAGCACTCAAGAGAAATTGTTCAAGCCCTGTTACACAAACAGCAATAAACAGAGAAGCAAGGGAATTCTCAGGTACTTTGCTGGCATTCACCTACACGCAAACTCACAAAAAATGAAATGTGCACAGTTCCTTCTTCCATTTCCTCCCCATTCCCTGCTACCAATGCACATTTTCATCTTGCAACCAAGATGAAACTGATATTTCCAGCTCTGGGAATACTGCTGCATGTCTGCAACACCGAAAAACTAAGAAATTTCAGCTCATGTTTATTTGCAATAAAAAAGGCTCTCTCTGTTGCTTGGTCCCTTTCCCACATGTTATTTTAGAGCAAGCTGCATCAGCAGCATCATGAGCTCCCTGTGTTACATGGCTCACGGGGGTCAGCTAATGGCAGAGTGGCAGCCTTCGGTCTGCAGTCCCACGGTTATATATGAAATTCCTTGCAATGCCAAGAGTTTCTCACAGCCACCTAACCCAGAATAAGCCCAGCGGTAGCCGAAACACCAATGAACCCTGAAAACCAGCAAATCAGGGAAATGGAGGATGTTCATGACAACCCAAAAGCTCCAAGGGAGGAATCCTGAAACACCTGGCATAGCAAGTCTCCAGCTACCACGCTCCGCTACACTCAGGTTTAAGCCGTACACTGTGGCAAACACTGCCACAAGCTCAAATCAAGTTACAAAATCTGCTTTATGGTTTATGGGTTTTGGCATAATTTATGGTTTATGGTATCTGGCATAATACCTGCAGCACCTGGAAAGCAGCTACACAGATGGAGCCACTGTTTCTTAGCAGGAGTATCATCATCTCCGACAAAACTGGTTGTACAAACCATACGTTTTACTTGAATATTTCACTTGGGCATGGCCTTACCTGCATATTTCAGCTCTTGTGCCAAGGGTAAAACCCTTCTCCAAGCAGCACACAGACAACACAGTTAATAACTAGCAACCATCTCCCATGGACAGCTGACATGAGATGTGAGCAGGCAAAAAAATATACTCAAGCATCCCGATAAGAAGCAACATTAACAAATTAGAAACAACAAAGCCTTACTGCTCTTTTCATTATCAAACACTGAAGTTAAAAAATAAAAAACCCAAAGTTTCATACTGCTTTCGGGTAAAAGCAACACTTAACTAAAGCATACTTTCAATATTTTTATGTGTTGCTGTTGCTTCAAATAAAAGCTAAAACTACCATATTGTTGAGGAAACGGATGCCTTTATCCCCTTTCCAGCAATTTGTATGAGTTCTATTTCTCCTCTGCTGACGGTTTCTGCAGCTCAAGTGTATTTTCTTTGGATGAGAGAGAATGATCACAAATTTAATAGGAAAACACAAAGCTGTTCATATCACCTCAAAATGTATCTGTTCCTTCACTGTCCAAACCTGAGCACCCCTTTAACAAAATACAGCCTCCAATTTTTAACAGCAAGTAGTTACTCACTATTTAACAATATGCTGAGAAACAGGGATAGCTGTTTAATACAGGATTATTAGATTACAAAAAATCTAATCCTTCCCAGGACAAATAAATAAAACTACACCCAGCTGCTCATATACTTAACTAGGAAACTTTTATCTGGCCGGAGAACAATACATTTAACTAAAAATACTCTTTGGAAAAGCACTAGATCTTTATTTGCAGTCAAAAATACTTTAGCTTCCATATTCATTTCAATGGCCTCAAAGGCTCACTGTCCTCTCTAATTTATTTTCACTGTCCCCTATAACCCTGAAATCTTTCAGTTGACACTTTCCAAAAAATAGCCCCTTGTTCTGTAACTAAGAAAACTAAGGTTGCACAAAAAATAAATACACACTCAGCCAAATCAAAACACTTTTCACTAGAACTGGCCAGGTCTAGCAGGAGTTCCAGATTTCTCTGAGTGATAAGCTTGCTTTTATTCTCCATTCCAATAATTTTTGCATTTCCCACACATTTTATCCAGCAGTGACTTTAAGCTTCCTTCCACATCACTACTGCACACTGGATGGCAGCTGGTCTAGGGCTGGATTGCCCCGCAGCCCTCGTGGAAATGTCCACAGGGCTCCTCCTGAAAGAGACTCGCTGAAATCTGAAAGTCAGATCTGAACCCACCAGTGTGTTGTGACATTATGCTGCCAAAAAACAGCACAAAAAAAGCTGCAAGATCAGCTGTCATAGGAGGCCATATTCTATCACCACAGTTAATTCATAATTTACTTAAAGATCAAGAACAGTTTTATTTGAGGGAACTCTTTTTTTCCATGCAACTCCACTTAGCGGGACAAACTGCATTCCTAAACTCCTTTTATTTAAAATTTCTTTTTAAAATCAGATGAATCATTTTTTCCTTTATTTTTCCCCAGACAGGTAGGTTAGGTTTGGGATTTTGTGGGGGGTTGTTTGGTTTCTTTCTTTTTTTTTTTTTTTTTTTTTCCCCCCTCCAGCTCTCCATTTCACTCTTTCTGAGCATTGGCACACCAACATTTTCTTCTAGGTTTCACAGATGTTTTCCAGCATTCCAGAAGTCATAAAAATTAATGACAGGCTAAAGATTTCATTTGTCGCTCACTTAAAATTCATATGCAAATTACCCAAATCTATTAATTAAAAAAAAAACTAGATAAATAAATCCATCTCTAATCAGCATTGCTCAATATACCTCCTATGCTGTAACTGCTGTACCACAGCAGCACTAAAGACACTAGTGAAATTAGATATTTCCCTATCCTTAGCAAGCCAGAAATAGAGGGCAGATCCTGAACTAGCATCAGAAGCTGGCATCTTAACTGGTACTGGAAATAGAATGAATTCTAAAATGTTACCTATTTCCTCCAAACACACACCTTCCTGAACACCTAAGAGTTTTTTGGCTCTGTTATACCAGGACATTCACACATTTCTAGGCATAACAGTGATGTGGTAGCCTACATGGGAAAGCAAGAGTTTTCAGATAATCTCCTACTTCAAGTTGTTCCTACAAAAGATGAACAGCTTCTTAAATACTATGTTTTCCTTTCCATACTTGCTTGTTACCTCATTTGTTGCCTAACCTGTTCAGGCTCAATGATTTGATACTGAATGACAACTTAACACAAACATTTAAATAATAAATAAAATATGCCAAGTACTTTGCAGACATAAAGATGTCTCATCTGTTAAAGAGCTATAATAAAGACTGCTCTAGTACTTCAGACAACGCATCACAATGAAATGAAAGGAAGGAACTAAGTGATAACTTCATACTACTAACTCCCTTTCTAATCTTCTGAACATGAAGAGAACCGATTGAAATAGTTACACACATTTCAACCAGATTGATCAAATGATGAGGCTAAACTTGTCAGTAAAAAGTACTAGAAATTATTTTCATAAAAATCGTGGGATAGTTGATGTCTCTACACAGTACTAGAAAAAGTATGGAATTAACACTCATCAGGATTCAGCAACACAATTGTAAGTCCTTCATACTTAACGTGGGACACAAAATGTTATTATACATTAATAGTTCACCCACCAGAATAAATATTTTTAAATTAAATTTGATTCAAAAGAGTATAAATACATAAATATATATTGTTTTCAACAAGAACTGCCAGGAGAAAAAATGTTAAGTAGTATCATTGCATACATACAGCACAGTACTATTTAGGTCATTGAATTTCTGAAGACAACATAGACTCTTAAAAAAAAGCAAGCAATGAATGCTGTCTATCCTCTGAGGTACACTTACATCTTCATTCCAGTCTTCTGCTGTCCATTCTTCTATTGAATTTTTCCATGCACCTATTGTAATTTGGGGAAGGAAAGAAAAGCAGTTAAAAACTGAACACATCATATTTCAACCTTTCTGCATTAAAAGCCATCCCGTTCTTATTATTAGTGATACACAATGCAAGAAAGATGGTAGTTGAAACATGAAAAGTTGTTGAAAACTGGTCTGCAGTTTTAAAATTTTGCAATGTTTTTTCTTAAGCTTTATCTAGGATTTCAGAAACTTCTTAGCCAGTATTGGTAGCAGACACTGCTTACACGAACATGTCTGCAACAAGAGCGATCAACGCCAAACTTGGGCAAGGATTTCCTCCATAGACCCATCCACAATGACAGTGAAAGGCTACCCAACCCTGCTCCTGGCTCCAGTCCAGGATCCAGTCCAGAGTCAAATCAAAACAAAACCAGAACGTCTGCGCCAACTTCCACAAACCTACTTTCAGACATACTTAAATTTGAGCCTCAAGCTCTGCCTCTTGAAGCTTCTTCCCAACATGCTAACCCTCTTCACAGAGAGGAACAACCCCCATTCCCTCCCCTCCGACAGGACAATCTGATTTTAAAGCTTATGTAGAAACCAGAGAGCACCACAAGAGTCCGGGCTGCCACCATAACAGCAAAACGCCGCTCCCCGTAACGCGCAGCGGAACCGAGGTGGCAAAGAGCAGAGCGCAGCGTAGACTTCAGCATGCAGCAGCAGTGCAAAACGACAGGAAAGCAGTCCGAAGCTTTAATAACCTGATCTCTTCCAGAGGGGCAGTAGAAAGGGACATGCAAGAGGAACAAACGGTCTGAAGGCCTCATCTACCAGCGTAAGCACGAGTAAGGATATTCCAGCAAAAAAACAGAGCTGCCATTAATCTTTATAACCACAAGCAAGGAAAACACCAGCAATGAGGTATCTTGTACCATCACCTTCCATCAAGTACAAAAGCAAAGAGGAACCACTTTAATCACACCCTTTTATTTAACTAGGAACCCTTGGAAGCAGAATCATCCGGGAAGAAAGGCCCCTGAAGACAGCACCAAGTCCAGTCCGTGTTAAACTAATCACTAAATTAGTGCAATCTTCTGTACATTTTACAAAGCAGCATCTAGGCCAGAGTAGGGCTGATGGCACTAATCCAGTGAACCCAACAAGCCGACCACAAGGAAAATACACATAGAGGGGAAAGGGGGCAGATTTTATACCTTGGAATCCAAAATTATTTGGCAGGTCCTGAGCAAGGTAACATCCACTCTGTGTTGGCTCTGTGGAGCAATATAAAATGGCCTGAAACATGTTTTTGTGCTCACCAAATAGCCCCTAGCTAGGAGCTTTCTACACACTGCAAAACATTGAGGCGCTGTTAAAAATAATAGTAATTTTGGCATGCTCAGATATAATAACCATGCCTCGAATTTCTAGTCTAGCCCACATGTTTCTACAGATACTTTGGAAAGGAAGAAGAGCCAAATGAGCTCTGGGACACAAAGCAGCGCGAAGCAAAACAAGCCTAACTCCTGAGTATCTCCCGCCAGCTCTGGGAGGTTGGATCTGCATGGAACAAGGGCCTGGGACACCTCCCTGCCATTCCATTCCAAGATTGACCCTACCTTCCAAAACACCTCCCCCCTTATTCTTTTCAAATACTTAACACAGCCCCTTACTCTTTTATTAGCTTCTCCAAGTTGTTAAGTTTATTGGTATGGTTTATCCACACCCTAAGCTTCTAAAGCCAGTGCTTCCAGTCTCAATTGTTTCACTGCTTTTCTCTGAACTAAATCCAATTTACTAATGTCTTGCTCATACTGAAAGGAGTCCAAGACCGATCTCGACAGAAGCAAAACAGCTTCCTTTTTGCCCCAAATCCACTTTGGCTTTGTTGCAAGACCATCTATTCTTCTCCCTACCTTTACCTGCAGGTCTGGCCAGAAAACACTGTTTATCCAGTTCTGTTTTCCAGCAAAATCATGCTTTGTTTTCTAATATGTCTATCACACCAGCTTCAAACTAGACTTCCATCTATAACTGTCACTTTTTCTGCAAAACCAAATTAATTCATCTGAAGAGAATCATAAAGCCAATAAAAACTGTACTATATGCACTCAGTACAGCTCAACTACCTTCCTCCGATCTGTTACTCCAACGAAATCTTTGGATTTTTTAACTCTCCCCTCTTCTAAATTATTCCCCATTTATCCCCCTGAAGATTTTTTTTTAACTTGGTCTATGATAAACTTATGTGCTCATCTTATTGATCACATCCATAATAATGGAATAATCTGAAGGTTTCCTTAGAATGCTTCTTCCAAACTAAACACCAGTCCCAAAACAAACAACTACTTACAGCTTCCAAGCACACAATTCCCTTCCTCTGCCTTGACAAGATGAATTATGACTTATTTTTTCTTGCTTGTCATTCTTCAAAGTAACGGAAGGCTGTTCATAACCAAGCTAACAGGAACTAAACTTTATTGTGGAAATTATGAAATAGTACCAAAATAGAGATACAGTAAATTATCAGAATGCATATTTTCATAATCTGATTTGAGATGTGACCACCTCCATAACTTCTGTTATAGAAACAGATGCAATTTGTTGTTCAGGATCCCCCATTGCCTTGTACATTATGAAGAAGGCAAGAGAAGGAATACACTGCATGCCGGTAAAAATATCAAACATGCTGTTCAAGCTTATTCCTTCTCAGAAGCGGACTTTCCTCCTATCTATCCCTTGTCACAGAACTGTATATTTCTACCATAAAAAAAAAAAAGATATAGGGAAATCAATGATAAATTATTTGGAATAAAGGTATACTTAAATTCTAACAACCAGATTTCACCCTTTCCTCCTCTTTTATTCCAACATTAAATTTTAGTCCCACAGAACCACTGAGATTTTCTGTAGAATTCACCATGATGCTTCTAAAAAAGCTTTTTGTTTAACCTCCTGCAATTCTTGTGGCATCTGTAACAATTCATGACAAGATGTTCTAGATTCTTTTCAGAGAAGACATGAGAACAAATGAATTAGAGAAACAAAAGGATTCTGGGGTTTTTTTTTTGAAGAAAATTTTGAAGCTGGACCTCTCCAAGCACCAACTTGGCGAGGAAATATTTATAAAATATTCTGAATTGCAGAGCTATGGAGAGTTTAGATTTGAATGAAGTCTTCATAAAACATTCAACATGGATAACTAGTTTAGCCTTCCTCCAGGCAGTTGCCCAGTATCTCCTTCTTAATGCAAGTGCAAATGAAAGACACTAATTCCCCAGCTCCTGTAGGTACAGTGCACTGATTCTGTTGGTGTCTTTGCAGATGAAAGAAGAAAAGAGGCTGGGAAATGGCTGGAAAAACAAGAGAGGAGTTTCCCTCCTGTGCTTCTGTGCATATTCTTATTTTACACCCTTCAACATCCTAACTACAGGTGGCATGAATTTTGAGGCAGACATATCCCTCCTCATTCACATCTTTGGCAACTCTACATTGGTGACTTCTTTATTACTAGGTCTGTTGATTTGTAACAAGCAAAACAGCATCACAACTGAAGAGGATAAAAAAAAAAAAAAAAAAAAGGACTTGTTATTAACAAGACAAATCAACAGCTCTACTTTGTACCTTTTGCTTCCAGCCCCACACAGTGTCTCCTGCTGCTTCCCCCAACATCTATTTTCCTCTTCCAGTCTCATCCCTTCCCCAATACCCTCTCCTGCTTTAAAACTTCTGTCCCAGCAACCTCTTCTCTGAAAACACTCAAAGTCTTTAAGAAGGAATGGAAAGTCATTTCTTTCCATTCCAAAGTTGAAAGGGCTTCCCCCTTGGATAAAACTGATAAAGCCAAGAACTAATAAACAAATCTGTTCTTGTTGGTTTAGGGACTTGCTCCTTATGTTCTTAGGGCATGTCTAAAGGAAAAAAACACTCTAAAATAAACTTCTCTCCCTATATTGATATCCACAGATGTTTGTTTTACCAGAGACCGTGTTCTTCCATTTTAATTCAAAGTAAATTGAGAGGGAAAGGGTACTTAGCACCCAAACAGAACATTCCCACACTAACTAGGCTTACTTCAAATACCCATCAACAATATTATTCTGGAGAAAATTCCCCATGTAGACAAATTTGTACCCTAAGACTCAATCCAATGAAGCCAGGGCAAACTCCAGCATGTGCCTTCTCACACGTTCTCCGTACCACGCTTACCAACTTTATACAAACACCTTAAGTTGCTTCATCAGAACTCAGTGTATGTCGGAGCAATAGGCACTGACCCTAACAGCAAAAAGGTATTTAGCCTTCAAACAGAACATCCACCCATTAACTAGAGAGCCTTGGATTTTAACTAATCTAGTTACTCTAGAGCAAACCTCTCATGTAGACACACTCATTCATACTCTCAAGGATAGTTTAGCCATAGCCAACTATTCCTACTCCTAGGCCGGATACTTTGTTAATGAGGTCTGAGAAAAGGCATACAAGAGGGAAGAGAAGCTGCAATAGGGGAGGCAAATGTAGGCTACACATTGTGAGCAGGAAGAGTCACAAACATTCAGGTTGACTTGAGGAATGTAGCACAAGCGGTTTGTAAAACACAGTCTTAAAGCCGTGTTCATTAATAATTAACTGAGAAATACTCTACACCTCTGCTGCAGTCCCCTTCGTTTTCTTTTATCACCTGTATCTCTCTGTAGTCGATTAATCTCATTGCTTCTGTAAAACCTGTGACAACGGACCCTGCCCCCCACTGCTATACAGCAAGCACCAGCAAGCTGTATTCATGGAGGAAGTGTCAATTCAATGAATATTCTCCCAACTCCTTATCTGATAAACTTATTTGGAAAACCAACATGAGTGAGTGTGAAAGTGCAGTTTTGTTTGCTATACTCTAAGTCCCTTCAAAGGTAATGCCTTGGAAAGATGCTGTATTTGGCACAAGAGTCCTTAATTTTCAATAGCCCTTAATTTAGTCAGTGCCACTCAGCCACACTGAACTACAGGGCAGAGTGATAAGGCCTCAAAACTCTGAAGCTGTTATTGTCTTCTCCAGTTAAGTGAAAAACAGCTTTGACAGAGTTTAGAAAGCAGCACCTCAAGAGGTTCACAGCAGGAGTCAATGAAGCTGAAATATTCCACCTGAGACACACCAGCCTTCAGTATCAGTTCTTTCCTCACAACTCAATTCACACACAAAAAAAATAAATAAATAAATTGTGAAAACCATTTCAGTAGACTTCAGAACCTGATGAAGAGATCGGACAAGACATCCTCTATTTGGAGGGTGGAAGGCGAAAGTCATCTGTCCTGTCACTTGGTGATTCCCAAGTGTGGACAAGAACAACAAAAAATCTCAATCCTGTCTCCATCCTTCATCTTCACCTGCGGTCGCAGAATACGGAGGGCAGCCATCTCTGCAGTTGTTTTTCCAAGTCACAGATCCAGTTGTTTTTCCAAATCACAGGAAAGCAGGTCACAGTCTTCATTTCTGAGTCACCACACGCGACCAGTGCTAAGTGTTTCCTTTTCAGACTAATGTCTGTTGCCTTCAGGCTGGATGACATACTTCACCCTTGACACTTCATACAGAAACACCCAGTCACCTCCATCTTCAGACAGGCAGACTGTTCTTTTGGCTTCTGCCCAAGCGCCTGCTCATGGTTAGTTAATAATTCCTCTCTTCAAAGGTGGCAGACCTTGGAACTCCATCTCCTTCATCTCAGGGACTCACATCCTTACATTGCTACACGGTATAGGTGGGACTTGTAAAGATATCTCAGTGTCACTGAGTGGATTCACATTTACAAATAGTTTTCAGAGGTTTACTCTGACATTCTGACATTGGGACCATTGGTCTTGGGACCAGTCACTTGAGGAGCAATCACTTTGAGTGATCTAAATGTTGCACATAAAAGGTTCTTCCAGCTCCCCTTTGAATACCTTTCTCAAAGAGCTATTAATACTAAAACAACTAAAAAAAAAGTGTTTTGGCTTCATTGAACAAGAGTCACTAAGGCTAGAGTATATGCTCAGCACGTCAGTAGCAGTAAGCTATAAAGAATGATCTAATATTCGTGCCAGGTGAGAAGTTTTCACATTTTCAGAAGTTAACACTAACAGAATGCTACTTTAACTATAATTTGCTATAGGTCTTCATTCCAATCCTTCTACTTCTTGAAACATCTTACCAGTTCCATCATCTGCATCATTCTGACCAGTCTCCCAAATCTCAGATTTTGTCCCAAAGCCATCAGTGGCAGAAGACTCCGTATAGTCTGCAGGGTTAAATGTCCTAGAGTTTTAAAAGTTAAGAAATGGAAGAGAACACATGGGTCATTCAATTAACATAAGTGGCATGATTTTCAGCTGAAGTCGCATTAGATTTAACATCTTGATTTCCACATATATTTTAGTCATTGGTTTTAAAAACATCTTCTATGAGTAGTAACTAATGAAAAAAAAGGAAAAAGGAGAAAAGAAGGAAGAAGAGACAAAAAGTCAGGAGAGACTTTTTAAAAAAATTACTGTAGAGAAACTGAACAAAACCAGGAATTCCTGAAAAAAAAAGCAGAGCAGCGTATTTACTCCTCCCACTCTACTAAGACATTAGTCTATAGGCAAAATATTAAGCCTCTCAGCTGATAGTTTCTCAGCAGGCACCTGACTGATGAGAAACCAGAATCAGGTACTTTGAGGACCAGACTTCCGCAGGACAAGAGTTGGAACATTGGTAAGATTATTTCAGAAGCACTCCTGACACCAAACCAAAACCAGATTCACCTAAAAGATGAAAAAGGATTTCTAAAGAAAAATAAAACAACAATAAAAACCCCACACTTTTCAGGTTATAAGAAAGAAGTGTGAAAAAAGGCTTATTGGGGGGGTAGAATGAGCCTTCCATTCATCGTGACACTCCTGGTATCACATGAAATGCCACTGAGAGCAGCACTGAGTAAACAAACACAGGGGAGGCTACACTTCTCTGAAGCAAATTCTTCCGGCAGAACTGAAATATCATAATTGCTTCTGAGTAACTTCTTTTAATTCTGTATTAGGCTATATGTACGTCCAAATACCTTAAAGCATATAACCTCAAAAACAAGGGAAAGTTTAAGATGACTACTCTTCTGGTCTTAGGATTTGCATCCTCTGTCTTACACTGGACCAAACCTCTTTAATTAACCTGGAACTACAAGCACCACAGAGAACTTTCAGCCTCCTGGGCACCTGTGAAACTTAATAACTTAATATGACTGTTACTGCTAGATATAAATGAGTTACGTTTGACATATGAACATTAAGTGAACTTATGTTAGGCTTGTACATGTGTGTCTAGTTATAAATACAGGCTTAAGACAAAAATATCCCATCATCTAAAAGATCTGTGAATTTTTGCAACCATGTTACTTTACCATAAGTACAGAGTTCTTAATAGATACAATGGCAACTAATATTGCCACTGCGTTTGGTCTTTGATCCTCCCCAAGATCTGTGCTCTGCATGTTTCTTACCCCATGCCTTGGGCTGAAAACCTCCCCGCTCCTCTCCCTCTGCCACGTCCAAAGCCTAGGAGAGAAAACACCATTTAACAGCAAGAGCAGAGAAGGACCCACCTGCTAGTCTTGCTAGCACATTAAAAAATGCTATGATTGAATAAGAAATTTAGGATACATGTTTCAGTAGGACTCAAAACCTTTGGTATCTTTTCTATACGTAGTACAGTAGAAGCTCAAACACTAAAAAAAGAACTTAAAGTCTCATCCCAAACTAATATGCTATTGTAAAATTACTGGCTATGACATGACAATGTGTGTCTCCAATTTCTCATTTAGGGCAGCAAGACCCCAAAACCCCAGCCTACTTTTGTACTTAGTCTCTCAAGGAACTTCCTTTTGCTCCTTGTCTTGTCGAACCAACACAGGTGTCCATATCCCATTTATGTTTTTTTCTCACCGGGATTCACTGCCCACCCCTACCTCCTGCACATTCTTCAAGCTACTACCACACAATTCCTTGCATTCCTGCAATCCTATTGACTGACAGGACTATTAACCAACTCAAATTATGCAAATTTGTAAGACTCCCTTATCACCCCACAAAACATTCATTTCTGTTTAAGCACAACAAAGTATTTTCTCACTGTCTCCAATTTTGATACCGGACTCTGTTTACAAGCTTCTTGCTACAGAGAATAGTTTTATTTTTGTATGTATGTATTTTGTATGCACCAACAAGGCATTCAAATTTTTGTATCATTTAACCACCAATAAAGCACACTTCTGCATAAACTTTTAGAAATTCTTACGTGCAGTATTTTTCTACCCAGACCTCTTTCCATTTTATGTTATCAATATCTGAAGTCACTCAAGTTTCTTTTTTCTTTTTATTTTAGCTTGGGTTTTTTTGTGGTTAAAAAAACACATTTTGCATTACAGAACAGGAGCAGGTGAAAAGCTGCAAACAGAGATCAAAATAATGATTATTTTACTGATGAAACTATGCGGTAGTCGCAAGTCAGCAAGCAACTACAAGTTTGTTAGAACATAAACGTTTTCTCTCATAGTCAACAAAACACTATTTGTCCAAACATCAGAATTATCTAGAACGGACAGCTTGAATTTGGATCAAAATTTACCCATTATTTTCAGGAGACCACCTTAACTGATTAAGAACAGAAGCTCCAGGACATGGTAAAACCAGTTTAAGAAATTCCTGGTTGTCTCTCTTTGCCACCCATTCTTACTCTTGCCCTAATTCACTGCCCAGGTTTTAAAAAGCCGTTTCTGAAGGATTAAATGTCCACTACCTGTGTTTTAAGGGCGTCTCAGAAGCCTCAAAAGAGGAGGATAGCTTTACACTCATCTAGATAACAGCTTACTTATATTTCCAGGCAAGAGGACAAGTGCCAGCCACGGGGAAACCATGGCACCCCACGGAGGAAGGATTCCCATCCAGTAACACAGTGTTTTGGTGGGACAAGGACATGCAAGAAACAATAGTGTGAGCAAGGCCAGGCTTGCTATGTCTACAGTTTTCCGCTCCTTGCTCCTCCTCTTCCCAAGTGGTTGTCTGGAGAACAGAAGTCAAGGAGGAGGCAACAAAAACGCAGCTCAGAGCCAGCAATGGCCTCCTCTCTTTACCCAGCCCTGATGTGGAGATGTGTATTTTGTTCTGCCATAAACATCACAGCCCCAAATCCTACCCTGCCTGACCAATTCTAAGCCAGGCTCTGAGCTTTCCTAGCCCAGCCTAACTATTCCTGCCTTAGGTCTTTTCTCCCTAATCCAACTGAATCCCCATTCTAGGGAGCTGATCTATGGACATAGCAGAGTAGCAACACTCAAGACACAAGATAAAAGCCAGTGCACTCCAGATTATCATTCTGCCCAGTAAATAATTCAAAAAGGTAGAACTGGCTAAACAGGTTTGCTTGGGTGCACTGCAGAAACCATCTACATAATAAATTTACTTCTTATTAACCATCTGGAAGTCTAACCTTCCAGGCCACATGGTATCAGTTGGTACAGTTATCAATACACCACTAAGCACCATTTACTAACGATGCACAGAATAAAGGCCTACATTTTGCTGAGCAAAACTCAGGAAGAGGACATTTCAGGAGGTACAAACCACAGAAACAGTAAAGCAGATATATTTGAGTGAAGCAGACATTAGGTATAGAAATATTGGTTGGAATAGCCAAGACGAGAGCACAAATCAGTTCTAGCAGAGGAGTTAAGTCTTCCCAGTCCCCAAAGTCTGAAAAAGTAACTTAAACAGAGCAAAGAGGAGATGAAGTTTTACTAAAAGAGACACATGACAAGATACTGTTCCAATATTACCAGCCAATGTCTGTCTACCAGTGTGGTCAGAGTAAACTAGTGGCTAAAGGCAGCAGCAAAGACCTCTTGCAATTCGGGTATGTTTTGGGTATCAAAGCAGGGCTGCTAACGAAGTTCCATGCATGGTCTTAGAAGACTATCAGCCAGCAAGAACTTGCCCACAAAAGATCACTTCGAAAGCCAATATTAAGTTTACCTGAACTTGAGTTTCAAGTGATTTCTCTTAACTTCATAAAGCTATGCCAATGTTTTCTGTCAAACTGAAGTACAGTTCATTTATTTTAATCAACAAGTGCAACAAAAAACATCCCAACAAAGACAAAAGAAGTTAGAAAAGAAACTTCTGAGGAATAAATTCAAAACATGGGACAGTCAGAACTCACTACTGAAAGATTAATTTAACCCGGACAGGAAATCTCATGATCTCATGAGCCTGGATAAGGCTCCAGTGGAAAGGGCTCCTATTCTCTTTGCTGCAACTGGGTCTGCTGCAACTAAGACTCTCATGCTAAAGAGTTATTCCTCGATGACAAAACTGAAAGATGGCCTTAAAATCCTCAAAGTCACAGCCAAGCTGACCAAGAAAATCCAGGAAGCAACTGCAAATGCCCATCCTGTATCTGCAGACTGTTAGTACTTGTTAAGAGTGGCTACAAGGTCAGTGAGCAAATAGCACTTGACACAGACTCAGGAGCAAGGAAACAATTTAAGCGCCCAGTGCCACAGTAGCTTAAACCATTTAACTCAGAGCTACTAAAATGGAAGTCATTCTCACTTGTGCCCACAAGTTCTGTCCCCATCCCTGCACTGGGGTTTTGGCTCACGCAACCAGTACATGAGCACACAACTAACACTGGAAAACAAGATGATGAATTTACTGCCAGATCAACTCATTCAAAGAGTTCATTGTTTGTTAAAAGCCAGTAAATAAACTGCCCTGAAGCCAATATAATGTAAAGTTGTTGTTCACTACGACCATGCAGTGAAAGATACCTCAACTTCCTTGGGTTAAAAGCAATTGTGTTTTATTTCTAGCTGAGGTAGTTTTAAACTTAGATCAATGCTCTGATACAAATCAAAAGGCACCAGGGGACAGGCAGGACCAATTCCAGCAGTAATGTTAAATTATGCTGCACAAAAGTATAACCTTAACACTGTTCAAAAAAACATCTCTATGTATAGCTTACTCAGAAATTTATCATAATGGTCGTTTCCAAAAAGATTTATCTTTTTCAGCTGTGGTAAATCACAATCTGTACTTCTTCTGTCAACATTTTTATCTGCCCACAAAAGCAGAGCAAACAACTTGGCAGAAGCTCATTAAATCTTCAGGTGAGACAGCAGGAATGGGTTCTCCGACAATTAATCAGTATATTAAGAACCAAATCAAAACAACAGAGACATCACACACAGCGTAAGGTCACTGCCCTGCTTTTACAATCCCTCAATAACATTCCTTCACATTCCCTTACACTTGGGCCTAGAAACAACAGCCTAAAATATCAATATTACTTACTCACTTCTGTTCCAGGAAATCAGGAGCAGGGAGCTCCTAATGCTACTACCCCATGTGACAGCACTATTTAAAACTGAAATATTCAAAATGTTTTTGTTTCCATTAGCATTTGAATTCTGCTCAGCTGAGTACTGCATTTTTCTTCCTGCTCTCCAGGATCACCCTATTACTCTCCTTCAGTCAAGGACTCTTACGTTAGCTATGGTTTATTAAATTTACATTTTCTGCCATAAACGCAGACACCCAAAATAAAGAAGTTAATACAGCCACTTCCAACAGGTGGTGAGAGTTCTCTGTTGCCAGGAAAACACACCAGGGCAAGCACAACAACCCAAACAAGTCTTAATTCCATCACCATCCATGCATGGAAAGAACTGTCCATCTGATTCAAAATGTCCCTTTCTCCAAAAGGGAAACTCTGCATGGAGGTGCAGGATAAACGTGCAGTACCATAACTTGAATGGGGCTACTCTGTTAACTTCATCAACTACTTTATGGAGAGTTCAGGTAGCTTAACTTGCAGACCTAAATTCTTCTGCTTTCACACGTACCTTTTATCACAAAACTAAGAATTTCACACAGAGAGGTTTAAATAGATGAAGAGACTTTAAGGTTAAGAAAGAGGCCCATGAATAGCTTAAATGAAAAGGAAATGCAGACTGGAAAAGCAGCCAACACCCAGGATTTATCTCAGGTATTTAATTGAACAGCCTTGTCTGTGCTCTGAAAATGCAGAGTCAGTCATTCTCCTGGAAGCTGAGATGACAGAGGTCTAAATCTCCATCCTACCCAAATAAACACTGAAGTTGGTTTTTTTTTTTTTTTGGTTTTGTTTTTTTTATTAACTCACATCACTTTTGTCTGCATGTAACCCTTTTCAACAACATGCACAGAAATCTCTTTCAACTTGGAAGCCACATTTTAAAAAAATCTGCAAAAACAAAGATCTGGATAATCTCAAAAAAAAAACCCACATGAAATGCAGCTTCTTAACTAATGCAGAACTGACTACAGCAAAAATAAACAGGTTGTGACCTCTAGAAGGTCTGTTCTACATTCATATTCAAAAAAACCCTAACATCCTTACTAACTCTAGCAAAGCAAATCCAAAATATATTTTGTGCCAACTGCCTAAGCTTTTAAAACAAGAAAACGTTTAGACATGCAATTTTGGTTACAGAAGCTCCTTTTTCTCAACAATAGTATATTTTTTAATCTAAAAAAGTTAAAACGACACCACAGAGCACAGGGACTATAAGAAAGTCACTCTACTTTCTTATACACCCAAAAAGAGACCTTGAAAGCCTCCTCGTCATTACCTGAGACCCAAAATTAAAACCTAAGGTTTTTCCTTTAACTTTTGTTTCCTTTATACATGACAGAAACAAAATCCCTGCCAGTACCCACCTTTTGCCACCTATGAATTGCCCTGGAAGAACTCAAATGCATTGTCACTTGGCAAACCAGGCTAATTGTTACCCACAAACCAAACAGTTTCTGTGCTGAATGAAGACTGAAAGTTCCTCAACCTGCTATCCCACTATCAGCCGTGGCCTGTCAGATGCCAAAGGAAGAGAACAGGAGCTGAAAGCCCCGCACACGCTCCCTGGACACTCTCCTGCTCTGCAACCATTTGTGGGCCTAAAGCTGCCCGAGCCAGAGACGATTAATCCACACGCATCACAACCCTCTGTGGCTTTTGCTTTTTAGGATAAACTTGACCATTTTCCCTTGTGTAAATTCTCATCACCCACAATGTCTCACTGAAAGGACTCCCACCAGTTAGTTATCTGTAAGAAGAATCATCTCCTTTAGCTCACTGGGGACTCCTCATTCTCAACTTAGCTCCTCATTCTCAAGTTTGCACACACAGATCCCATTGATTCCCCCTCACAAAACCTTTTCCACAAAACTTTCCAGATCTCTACACACCCCTCCTCAGCTTTACCTTTTGCAGGCTGGGAAGTCCTAGTCTATTCACTCCTCGCACACCATCAATGCACTGTTTCCATGCCCTTTATAAACCTCCTCTACACTTTTCTAAGATGGGGTGGAGGACAGTGGGAGAACCAGATCTGCCCTTAAACAGCACAAAATGGCAACGTAAGGAAGACCGTGTCTGCAAATTATGTTAATTTTTATAGTTTTAGAATGGCAGATTATAGTGTAAACATCTTTCTCTGTATTTCCTTCGTTAGATCCCACCTGAGATGCTTGTGGATCCATGGCAAAACTGATGCACAAATGTAACCACTTCAATACAGCTACTATCAACCACCACCACAGTATTTTTAAGTGGCAAATTAACCTCATTCAAGAAATTCAGTTCTGAAAGTGAAAGAAGGTCATCATTTAAAGAAATACAAAAATAAAGGCTTCTTTCCCAAGCTCTCTCTAGTAGAGATGAGTGGCCTGAAGCACACCTGGTGATGGGCTTTTGCTTTCTATTAATCAGGCAATAAATCAGTCCCACTTCACCTGCCTGATCTCCTTCATGGCAGCAGCTAATGCTGTTTGGACACTGAAAACCTATTAGACTATAAAGTTGCAGGGAATGCCACACAGCTGTTAATAAAAGACTTACTGCATAAGGAAGCCAGTGCCTACAGCACTATGGCAGAAATTCTCCGTATCAAGCGTTTTTCCTGCTAAATAGCACACCATCACCACAGTCAATCCCCTTTCTGCTATTTTTGGGGCATGTCACATTTCTTTAAATGAGGTTGCTCTACAGTGAAGCAGTAACAAGATGGCCCAACAAATCAGCCCCTAGAAAGCAGCCGGCAAGATGATTCCAGCCTGAGAAGGCAGCTTAAAATAGAGAGACAGGAGTGCATTGTTCAGACATTAACTGTCCCCTAATTTATATCTGACGCCTAAATTCCTGAACACACACACAGAGCAGGAAACATTTCTAAAGAAAGGGCTCTGTGCTCATCACCAGAAACCTACTTATTTCTGGCTGGAGAATTTTACAGCCTGTGTTTGACTATATTATTTAAGCCCCTGTAAGAGATGTGAACTAAAAGGTTTTACACAACTCCCTGCAGATTTCAAGGGCTAGCATTACAAAATGAAATCAGGTGTTTACTGCCACAGAACACATACACTTGTAATAAAACCATCCAGGAGCTGTTCAAAGCATTTATCACAGACAGCTGAGAACACTTCATTAAGATACTATGTTCACATGAACATACAGCAATAAAATATCTGGTAGGGAGATACAGAAATACTATATACACTATCATCATCAATAGAAATTGGTTGAAGATGTTCCTGTTTCTTCAGTAAGTTATGTCAGCTTGAGATTCATGATTTAGTGTCTTGGTTTGAGACACATACTTACACAGAAAGCTACAGTGCTAATAATAAAGAGTGTATTTTGGTTCCTAAAGTTAATAATTAATAGTAGTAATAATAAAAGGCTGAATTGAAACTACAAATCAGCCTCTGGAGCAAACTTAAGTTATACCCAAGAACTTAAAAGAAAATCCTATCTTTAAATTTATAATTTGAGTATAAAGAATTATTTTCTAAAAATATACTGAAATCTTTAACCTCCAATCTACAGTGTTAAAACACCAAAAAACCCAGCAGTGAGTAACACCACAACCTCCTCTGCAAAGCTACCTCTCCACAGGCACCATGTGATAGCTGAGATTCACATGCACAACCGAGCCACACTCTTGAGAGCCACCTGAGCTGCACATCTCTGCATCTTTCCAGCCCCTCAAGAAGCAGAGTTGGGGGCACTAAAGTTGGAAACACCCAATTACTGGATATTCCAAAGAGCACAGAACCATCCCTTAGAGGCACAAAGGCTTACCCTCTCCCCCTGCCTTGGGTCAAGTATTATTTATTTCCTTTGAGTCAAGTATTACTTATTAAGTGCATTAGCCCTACCATGCAAACTGCCACTTCCCCTTATAATCTGTACAGTATCTGGATTTCTCTTCCTCTCACTCTAATAAAAACAAGCCTCTTTCCTCTTAGTCCTGTGAAAATCCAAGCTAGGCACCCTGATTCCACATCAAACCCCCAATCAGTATCTTTTGCATCTCTTCTGTAGGATAAAATCTAAATTGTATCTACACCTTCCTATAGGATTCTCCTTCCACACATCTCCTTATCAGTTCTTCCATCCCAGCTTCTCTCTCACAAAAAAAGCCTCCAAGGTGGCCAACATTCTCTTACCAGGTCCTAAAAAGAGACCATGATCCTAACAGTGACATCCATCCAAAGCAGTGGCCCAAGTACTCATCAAATCCCCCCCCAAGGGCTCTAAGGAGGAATCCTGTAGTCTCCTGCTGTCAAAATACATCCTGAGGTGCACTCCAGTCACAGCAGGCTGGCAGTATCAAATCTGGGAAAGCAGCTCGCCAAAGCCAAAGCACACCAGGCCACAGCACAGGAAATCCTCATGGAGGTCACTTATATGTCTGTAAGTGACTCTGATTTCAAACAATAAATGCGGGGGAGCGGAGGAACTCAAGTTAAAGGTGGCTAAAGTGCTTGTGGAGTCAAAGAACAACTAACAAATGTTTAAAAGCTTTTGATTACGGACGATGGAGCTCCATTTCAGGAGATGGACACAGTGCCAGCCCCACACCGATGCCACCGCCTCACCTCTCCCGCGGCCGCGTTTCCCGCGGTCTGAAGGCCTCTCCCCTTGGTTGTTGTCCACTCCATTCTCTTCAGCTCTAACTGTGGAGAGAGGAGAGCTTAAACGAGGCTTTAGCAACTCGCACATGAGACGATATAACCAGCTGCTTAATCTAAACCCCCAAAGAAAAAGCAAGATTAAAAAGTGAAGTCAAAAGTCAAATCTCCCCCCCCCCTTGGCGTTCTCGCTACAAGCGATGACATTTACTCTGCGCTAAAAGTAGGAAGGAGGAAAATGTCCTTCAGCATACATGCTGGTGTTCCCTAAAAAGAGGTTATGATTTGGGCTCCGCTGTTAATTAGCAGGGCCTCACCTTGCAAAAAAAGCAGGAGCTGCCCTTACACCATTCTTCCTTGATAATGTGCTGCTTCTTAACAGCGAAAGAATAAGAGAAACAAATAGACAGGCTCTTCTTGTGATTATTACATCCCTAAACAACTAGGGAAACTTAAAAGAACTCTCCTCTCTGTTTAAATTAGAGAGGGAAGATCACTAGAAAGTGCGCTGTTAAAAAGCGCCGCAATTTCTGTTCTGCAGGAAACTCCCAGACAAGTTCCCAGGAAAGCTGGCTCACTCCCTGATGGAAAAATCCCTCAGTAAAACATTACTGAGCATTTTGTGCTGCACAGCTTCTCTCAGCTGCAGCAACAAAACCCCACATAGGTGCCCAGAAACGTGAGAAGAGAATATCTCAAGATGGGGTAACCATTTGAAAGTCTTTAATTCCAGTACAGAAAAGCAGTCAAGCAGCATCTGGCTCTTGCAGAAATTTCCCCACAACCCAACTTTGATTTGGATGCATTTGATTTTTGTTTGTTCCAAATGCAGCTGCAAGATTCATTAATATATTTTCTTATCTTAATGTTAATATATTCTATAAAGATTCATGGCATCTTAGTTGTCACAATATTTGAATATCTTCCAACCATAAACTTGATGTTGGCTAATGCTGTAAACTGTTTTCTTGCTTGTAGGGAAAAGCTCTGCTTCTTTTTTTTTCTTTCTTCATTTCCATTTTTCTTCTCTCATATCAGTGTTTTACAAGGCTCTCATAAGCAATACGTACAGCTTAGATATTGCTGATAAAATAACAGATTAAAAGGAAACACGCACACAATGGTGATCTAATGTGATACTTTTTAACACAGAAAACATCAGCCCTCTTTTGGGCAATATGTTATTAAACCTGTATAAATTGTAGCAATTTTTTAAATGTTTCAGTTCACCAAGCACTTCCTCTGCTGTAGAAACTCACCTTTGGCTGGCTTATGAGAGTAATATATGCTAGAGGTTAATAATGAAGCCAGTCTTTTCATTCCTCTTATGAGAAGAGGAGAACTTCTTCAAGTTCTCCTACTCGCAAAAGGAGAGATAGTCAAAGTTGGATTTTTTTATTAAAAAAAAACAAAAATGTGTATCTGCTACACAGTAACACATTTGCTCTCAAGGAGTTTTACAAAGATTCAATTCTAAAACTTAGATAAAAGAATAGCAATTTGCTTAAGCTCAATTAATCAAAAAGACAGAAGTTTAATTTAAACCAAGGCTGTCTCTGAGAAATATATACAAAAAAGTCACATAGAGAGATCAAGCATACCTGTTGCACGACAACAGGTTATAACAACTTCAGCACAGAGCTATAGCTCTCATGGACGTTATTCCATTAAGCATTTCCTCTCAACTCAACCAGTTTCAGCTGCAAGAAAGGCATTTAAATCTTTCCAAACCAGCCCCTATACGTACACTCTCGGCCACGGCTGCCTCCTCTTCCCCGTCTGTTGGAACTTCCCCGTCCACGACTCACTTCTCTGTCCCCTCGTTTTTCTCTGTTTTCTTTGTTTTCTGAACTTTCCTTTCCAAGGCTTTTCTTCTTTCCCCCTACAGTCTCCCACGAGGTCTATTTGGGTAGAATAGAATTAAATACAAAAGTCAAAACCAGAAACAAGTCAGTTCTCTATATGCTCCTATCTCATATCCCTTTCATGGAAAAAAAACAGGTATTTGTGTAATGCCACACATGTAATTCCTAAGAAAACTACACTGACACAAATGGGGAGAGGAAAAAGCCTGTTTTTTTTTTTGTTTGTTTGTTTTTTTGAGAAGATGAGAAAAAAATGACTTTTGGAAGTTTAGTTTTCACTTGGAAGGGGAGGAATCCCACATATCTCTGGCCATAATGGACCTCAGTAAGTCCACCTTAGAAAGACCACACTGGAAAAATCTGCAAAATAAGCAACAGTTCTCAAACCATCTACATAAAACTAATGAGGGAGCATGCACAGAATATTTTTCTTACAAGGAAAGGAAAAAATGCTTGTAGGCATCACTGAGTCTATGGCATCAGCCACAGACCGATGAGAATATCCCAGGAAGGGTCAGGGGAGAGTGAAATACACACACACACACAAAATATATTGGTCAGATCTAGAAGAATCCAAGCACTGACAGCCAGAAAAGCAGAATAAGCGCTCAGAAAATGAAGACTGTGAAATAAATTCAGGGATCACATCAGCGACACAGGCACATCTGTCACAGACACGGGAGTCGAGAACAAAATAACTAAAACACATGCTGAGAAAAGGATGACAACTGGTATATTATGTAATAGCATAGAGAGCCTATTAAGACACAGCTGCTAAGCAAAGAAGAAAAAACATCTTTTCAAGTCATTAAAATAGTAGATACACTTATATAAATGTCAGGAGTCTCCACCTCAAGGATCTTAAAGTACAGATAATATGGTCAAGTGTGGAAATTGCATATAGAAATACAGTGCCATCAAATGTGAAGCACTTGATAAAGCCATGAACTCGAAAAAGCAGCTACATCAAAGAAACAGTTTGGCTATCAGTTATTTTAGGTCCCGCCCTGCCCTCCTCTCAGTTCAGACAAGCTAGGCAAAGACCAGCTAATCTGAGCTGCCTATAACCTTAAAATACTCGTGTTATTGAGAATGCTGGTGACAAAGCAGCTGACAAACATAAATTCAGTGTCTGAGTGACTCAGAGAGCCTATGCTAGGGATACCACAAATCTCATTATTTGAAGCAGTGTAAGTGAGAAAGAAGGTTGAAATCAGTTTGAAATTTGGTCTCCAGAATGACTGTGAGCCAACTTTGGTGGACTTTGTGTCTGAAAAGTCTTCTTTATTCTAGTTGTAAAAGTTTTAGCCAATAAAATATGCTCTTATGCTCTGCTCTCCACACCAAGCCTCTTGTATCCAAGGCCAGACTGTCACAACTCCTCCAAGGAAAAGGTCTTAAAAATTAACAGTCATACTGAATAAAGCCTTATTATAACTTAAAATTTAAACTTAATGCTTATAAAAGAAGACAAAACTTGAAGAAAGCGAAAGAAATTACAAAACTTAAAGCTCCTCAAATCATTCAATAAATCTTTCAAATGAGGTTGAGATAAGGAAAAAAAAAAGGACAAATGCATCAAAACTACTAAAAGAGATGGTGGAATCTGCATTCAAAATGAATAGTACCACTGCTACCAAGTTTACATCAAATCCACGGTCAAATTCTTTTGGAGTATAGTGGCCTTACAGCAAACCCTTCAAGTTTGGAGGCCCACATGTTTCCATGAAGAAAACATTTCATCACCTTCTGATGAGGACCCTTTTAATTGGCACTCTTTCTTCCTGCCTCAACGAGGCCTTTAATTTCTCTGTTTTCATTTCTGAGCTGTATGTTGTCTATGAGCAATAAGTTCTCCCATATCAAACACTGAATATGCTTCTTCTTATTGATAACTGAGTTCAAAACAATTTCTTCCATGCCATGATTACTTGCAACTCTTTGCTAAGCTGAGACAGCATTTAACATTCTTTTTCAACTAGAAAACTACTTTCAACCAGAAAATGACAAATACAAAAAGTATGAGAGAGTACTAAAAAGGCTGGCAAGTTCCCAAGATAGATTTTATCAAGGTGAGATGCTATCTTCTACTCCCAACTTACCCATTTACTTGGCAGCATCTATTTCTGTGCTTTAGATCATCTCAATTCTTAGAAAAGGGGAGGGAAAAGGGAGTCCCCTCAATCAGAAAGGCATGTGTCCTAGACATTAGCTGGGGCAAGAGGGGCGTTTTCCTCATTAACAATAAGCAAGAGTGCATATCCTAGAAAAACATGAGACACTGAGTGTTCATCAGTCAAAAAAAATTAAAAAGGAAGTCCAGGTTTCTTTCCTTATTTAGGTGAGATGGAAGCTAGTTGGCTTTCTCTGGTATACACTGAAAATCCTTCCAGCAAAAAACTGCAGACACAGCAAGAAATATGCCTGATACTTCCTGGGGTAAAAAAAATACTGTTCTATGCCAATTTGTATGCAACACTGTTTGCTGTTACACACTGTTTTAGAGTTTGCTTTCTGCTCTTCACTAAGGTCATGCTAATGCATAACTTAGTGAAAGCAACATTTGCCTCTTCCTCTTCTCTCTTTATTAGAGCTTTTAATGCAACCTGCAGATGTGGGCACCTCTTCCTACTTCCATACCTGCAGCGCATACCTACAGAAATAAATTATAACTTAATATATCTGTCTCCCCTTCTAGGCTTATAAAAATGATCTTTGTTTTAAGCACACAGCATCCCTTATTCTGGAGCTCATCCACAGCCCTGACACATAATATAGGACAGTATCAGACAAAGCATTCAGTTCTATGACAGAATTAAAATTGTTGCACGTAGAGGAAAAGCTGAAAAACTCTGCAGGAAACCCATCCCATTTTCAAAGTTTGGACTACTCCAAGGCATGCACATGACTAAAAAATTGCCCTGGTCTCCATTTCCTTCAGAGGAATTTGAAAGGCAAGACGGAAATTGAAACCTTCCAAAACACACGCATGACTTTCCCGAACATTTCTTCAAAGCAGAAAGGAGCAAGAAACAAAAAACAGTTTAAGATAAAAGTAAATCCTTACTGTGTCTGAACTTCCTTCCAGCAGTATATTGATTGCTCTGTTCACGTCCCCATTGCAGTCATGTAGCGCCACTATGCACTCATCCTGGTTTTTCCCCGTCACTTCCATAAGCTGGCAGTAAGAGTCAGACATGTTAAAACATCCAAATTATCATCGTAAGAAAATAAAATTAAGCACCATGTAGCCTCCAAGAAAGTACGTGGCTACTGTGTCAAAGACAACTAAAAATCTTAATAAAGGTACCTGCATTTTACAGAACTGTTTGGGATTCAAGCAGGAAACAGAACTAAACACAAATTGTAAACACGTTTCACACAATTGCTTAGGATTCAAGCAAGAAACAGGACTAAACACAAATTGTAAAGGTAAGTCCTTTTTTTTTTCCTCCAGTAAACACTGTCACCACCCAGATGGCTGTCTATGAGTAAAAAGATGCAAAAACCCTGTACAGCTCTAGTGCTGTTGTCTCTCGGCCAAACATCCCTCCCTCTGCTCTGTCGTGTGAGAACAGCCACAAGGTAATGGCAGAGAATTGATTCATCTGGAGAAGAACCAAGACCGAGGGGGGGTGGGGAGAAAAAAAAAAAAAAAAAAAAAAAAGGTTATTTTTCAGCCAGAGCAGCTCCCTCAGTCCAACTCAGCACAAGGCCACACAATTGGGCACAACCAAAGGCTGCTTATGGACACCTGGGAGTGAATTAGGTTTTGTGAGCCCAGGATGTGCTTCCTGTGGAGTGTAAGATGGATATAATCACAGCCTCTGCTATGGCAAATCTAACAACACCCAGAGGAGAATGGTATGAGCTAGAAATAAACAAAGGCAAAACGCTGGTGATTTCCTATGCAGGATTTCTAAGTCTTATCCCTTTTCCCAGCAGCAGAGCCCCAGGCGATATTGGTCAGGGCTGCAGGCTTCAGGAAGGAATAGAGAACTTCACCTCTGGCAAAACTGCCATAGCAACATAAGAAGTTTACCAACAAGAACAACAAAACGCAGTCAGCAACTCCTCAGATAAGGTTTTACAGAGGGGAAAAAATACAGCAAGTCAAGAAATTTGTCCCTCTGCTGCATTAATGTTTCCACACTGATTCCTGTCTCCTTCTAGGTAGATTGCTAAGTTCTACATGAGCTGCGTTGTGTTCACTAGTCTCCTATGATAAGATCACCAACACCCACAGCAGAACAAGGACTTGAACTCTCTGTATTGCTGGAGTTAATGATCTCTGATATAACCAGCAACGAAGCTTGGATATCTACACATAAGATGCAGTGCAATACAGGAAATGGTGTGATTAGATTGCATTTTAGCAGTGCAGTTTTATCACTTTATTTCATAGACAATATTAAAGACTTGGGAGCTCAATTTTTTTTTTGTTGGTAATAAAACTTAAATTCACCTGTAAGCTATAATTAGACTTTCTCTTTTTCCCTGAAAAGCAGCCAAGCAAATTCACTAATAAGGTGATAAATTTTCCTCTTAGGCATTTCCATGCAAACGAGCTGAATATACTCTGTGTTTTGAAGACCTTTAACTGGCAGGGCCTTACTAGAGAGGTACAGTCTGTAAGAGACATCAGCACATATGAGCGTGGGCATCATAGCTTGTCTACCAAGGAGAGCACACAGCATATCTATAAGCCAGAGCTACGTTGCTGCAACTTCTTATAAACAGACTTTTGTTGCGCAATAAAAGCATCTTTTCCTAGTTAAACTTAAGTCATTCTGAAAGTGGCTTAATCTAAATCATAAGCAGCAACTCCAGTTCCAAATTGTAAACTAACTTATGAGTACTGTATTGCAGGGTATAAAAACGTTGTACTGAGAGAAACATACTTGTTTCACTTTATCTTCAAAATCTGCATCATTCTTATCATAGATCATCTGAGCAAGGCGAATCTGTTCTGCTGTTGCCTGAAAAATACAAACATCCAGTAATATTCACAAAAGGTAAAAATATATTTTTCAAGTGTCTCTTAGCATTGTTTTCTTTCTTCCCCCCCTCCCTCCTGATTGTCAAAAATAATATAGGGAACATACACAGAGGGAAAAGATGTTAATCTCTTCCCCTATTCCCCATTTTACAGTCTATAGCTTTTCTAGGACAACAGAAGTCTCAACACGTTCTACGTTCGGACCACAATTCAAGGTTACTACTTAAAGGCAACTTTATCACTTACTTAAAACTTGCTATGGTACCTATGCTTTGATATATTACTTCTACTTTTAATTAGTATCTGTGATTCCAGATAGGTATTACTCTCATCATGAGAAGTGGACAGCAGCAGTGGGCAGCAGTGGGCAGGTCTACATGAACAGCATTCCCAGGAAAAGAGCATAGATAACTAGGTCATACAATCCTGGACTTCATTTATTGTCTGCTTAAACAGAAAAGGCTTCTAGCTCTAGCTAGGGAAGAAGGTTGATAACGGAGAGAGAACTAGGATCCCAAATGCAGATTGCAGCATTGAGAACGTTTTCTTCATGGCCAAAGCATCCCAACATTCACTGAAATTCCTGACTAAAAGGATTCATCCCGGGCTTTCCAAGTCTCACTTCAGAGAATACCAACACCAAACGCAGTGTCTTGAACGTTCAAGTGTCCAACCTCTTCGATCGCTCTGCTTCTGGAGTTTGCCACACCGAGGAGGTGTGGTAGGTCACCAAGTGCAAACGCTGAGAAGAGTCTAAAAATTACTCCGACACACACCATCAGCTGCTGACTTGCTGAGAAGTGACTGCAGCTGTCCCAGTTCCTTGAGGGAAGTGACATTTGTCACGCTGAGAGGCGACGTTCCAAGACAATTACTGCATTTGTAACCGAGTTAAGCTCTCTGTACTCCTTCACGTTTTCAAAGTGTCCTGCTGACGGCTTCATACGTCAGCTGGTGACATAAATGGGATTGCTCTGGAATTCCCCACTCCTGGCCTTGTGCTGCACCTACATGGAAGCATCGTGGGCAGCACCCGGAGCAATGAACCCCTTACTCAGCGTCTGTTAAGGGCTGAGGAGAGAACAGAAAGGTCTGTCCTTTTCCAGAATTAAGCCGTATTACACCCTCTCACGCAAACTTTGGGCTCCCCAGATCCACTGCAGTTGCTAAACCAGTGAAGAGATCTCTGCTAAAGGTACCCAGTGTGAAAAAAGCATTTGGACAACAATGTGATTTCTGTATATGACAGCATATTTGACCAGAAAAGAGTCATTAAATGACATATTTTTATTAACTCAGTATTTTAAGTTCATATTTGAAGACAAAATATACAAATTTTCTAACACCTTATGAAATGTGGGACAGTATCTCCAGCTTTCCTGTGCAAACAGAGGCACTACAAACACAAATAGGTCCAGCAGTATTAACATTTATGTCAGTGCATTACACCCAGCAGATTAAATTCAAAGGCAGGGGAGATAGGAAGCCAGCAAAAACAATATGTTTTTGCTACATAAACACACAAACCAACCCCAAAATCATTGTCCAAACCTTTTTCTTTTTTCCTCAGTGACTAGAGTTCTCTTTTATTTCTACGGCATCAGCTTAACAACCAACATTGTATCATTCTAGACAACACTGTGATCAAGTTTTATTTATGACTAAGAAAATGCTATCATCTTAAGACAGCTAGAACATTACTCACACTTCGCAAAGAATATAATCTTTACAGTACAACTAAAATAAGGAGAATTTTTAATCCACTTACAACTATCAGAAGACAAAAGTCAGGAAAAAGTGACAATGATACACCCAAATACTATATAAAATATTTATTATCCAGAAGTAATGGAAAAAGTGCTATGTCATTTCTTAAATAGCCAAAATTATGATCACTGCAACACTTAAGTCTCCACTTGGGAAAGCAACCCACTTCTAGATTCAGAAAAAAGAATCAATGGCAAACAAACAATAAAATCCCACATATTGCTAATGATAAAGCTTGTCTAAGCAGAAATTTCTATCTGATACCTGCAAAATAAAAAGCATGGTGCATTAAAACATATTGGTTGTATACTAAATAGCATCTTCTTCATTCAATTCATCAAACAAGTATCTATTACGCAGAAGGAGAAAAAAATATATTCAGGCAAAACACAGAAACACCGTTGGATATAATGCTTAGAATCATTGAATTATGCAGGTTTGAAGGACCTGCTGCTGAGTGCAGATCCCTTCAGAGGGAGCTTGTTGCTTTGGGCCTCACCTAGCCAAGTTTTAAACACCTCTGTAGACAGAGGTGCTGTAACTTCTGCAACGTACAGGTACTCCAGCACTGAACCACTGAACCACCTGCACTGCAAGCCACAGCCCAGAACCTCCCATGTTCCAGCTCGGACCATCGCCTCTGAGAAGACTCTGGCTCCATCTTCTTTACACCTTTTCATAAGGCACCTGGCTGGACGCACAAGCTCTTGCCTTTGTTCCGTCCTCTTAAGTTTGAACAAAACCATTTTCCTCACCCTTCCCTCATTCATTCTGTGCTTCAGCCACAAGCCCCATCTTTGCAGCCCTTCACTGGGACTTACAAATGCAAAAAATAAACAATCAGAGGGAAGAATCACCTCCCTTGAGCTGCTCGCTACACTCCTTAGCTGTCCTTAGCAATCTTAGCTGTTATTAAACAAAAACAATTTGACTGCTTCTGCTGAAAGTGACTTTCTAAATCACATTTGTTCATATAATCAATACTATATATAACATTACAGGAGCCCCTGCATGTTAAAGACCCGTCTAACAAACAGTAAAAGACGCCACTTCTAGAGGGAAGCACCTCCAGACTGATGCATGCCCCACCAGCAGAGAACTGAGGCAATTCTTGAATCGTATCCAAAGTGGAGAAGTACCTGACAACAGAATAACAAGTTGCCAGGAGCAGAGTAATTTCACACCTTCTACAACCCTGAAAAACACAGAACTTAACTACCATGTTGCCGAGTGTGAAGACAACGGGATGACAGCTTAATTTCTGTCTCATCAATACTGAAAAGAGGCTGTTTTTTAATCGACTAAGAGACCTTCATCATTTCTGTGAAGACACTCTGCACAAGAAGTTCAGAATTTCACAACTTGTAGTTGTGCTGAATCATGCTGTGCAGCACGGGACCCATCCAGCAGAAGCTTTTCCCACCCACTCCAATTCCCATAGCAATGAGAAATTTTCCAGCACCATGAGGACAGCATAGAAAGAGCTGAAATCTGAGGACACCGATGCCACCAGACAAAAATCTCAACATAAGCACAGGCATAGAAATCCTCCCCGATGAGAAATATTGCTGAAGATGACAAAATTCAGTTAAGAGACAAGAATACAAGACCAAGTATATCCTGTGTTGGGTTACCATGCATTTCAAATGAGATATCAAACATACTCTTCCACATATGCTACATAGTGACCCCTCCCCTTCTTTTCTTAGCTTTTAATAACTTATGGAAGAAGTGCATATCAATAACTGATTATAACCTCTTGAATCAAGGAAGACCATGCAGTAGCACATACCTGTACTACTTGTTTCTGTGGTTGCGTTGGCTGTGTGGCTGAAATCTGTGTTTTATCCCGAGTGCCCCGGGTACGTTCACTGCCCACCGAAGTCATCATATACAGTATATACAAAACAATGTATGTACAAAATAGAAAATCTGAAAGAAAAAAAAAAGTATGAGTTAGGACAGGGCAAAGATTCAATATTCTGGTAATATAACAGTGCAGTAGATTTGATGTGTATTCCATTCAGAAGCTCCCAAGAAATCAACTTAAATACACTGTGTTACTGGGTTTATTGCACAGTCTTTATAGCAAAGGGAAAACGCAGAGCGCAACAGCATCTTTAGCTCGTGTGGATCTCCCTAGCTCTGTACGTCCAGGCTACATCTAAATCTCACATATTTTTCCAGTTATTTAAGATTCAGACCTTCCTATCCGTCTGTGTGCTGAAATTTCAGCTCCAGCTGTACCACTCCTTACGGTTCTGTAACACCTATCTTGTTTTGACACTTGGAATTTTACCATGCTCACATCCACGCCGCACATCCTGCAGAGACCTGCCAGGCACCATCAGCTGGAACACGGTGTTCTGCTCTTCCTCATCATGCAATTGTTTTCTTGCACTTTTAAGGAGGTCAGGGCCAATGTCCACTCTACTTCTTGGCCTCATTTGTAAGAGAAATGATAATCCTTGCCCTTAAAAAACAAGCTTCTGTAGTCAATACTCTTGCGTTATTTTGTCTTCTTTTTTCATATTTAAAACTTGCCACCACCTTGTTTTAGACATACCTTTGTTGCAAGATCATAAAAACAGCTCAAACCCCAAAGCCACCTGCACATACCCCTGTAACCCTGTTGGGTTTTGTATGCACCAGTCATTCTAACACATCTCCTATCATTATGAGTACTTTGAAACAAGAAATGTGTCCCTCCCCAGCGCTTGTACAGCACCTAATACAAGAGCAACTGATGAACACGGTTTATGGAAGTGGTAATAACGGAAAACAGATTTCTCAATCAATCAGAAAAGCGGTGGCCAACAGCCTGGTTTCTGTCTCCCCATCACTGGGAAGTGAGACTGCGAGTTGAGGGAACTGAAGTCAACCTGCGAGCTGCACCTGGGCCCACGGAGATGTGCAAGGAGGAAAAAGACCTTCAACCCAAGAACCGGCCTCAGCCCGCGACTCACCAGCGTAGGCAGCTCTGCTGCAGGTTGGTACCGCAGTTCAATACTCAAGAAAGCTTAGACACAAAGCTACTAGGATTGCAGGGACAAGGATGTGTTCAATGGCGATTGGATGTTCCTAAAAAACACATATACTGAAGAAAACTCAAGCAGTTATGTGCAAAAATTAAAGCTGCGCTAACATGCTACAGTTTAAATACTGATTCACAAATCTGGAGAGTCTCACACTGAAATCCAAAAGCCCATTAATCCCACTATGATCTAAATACCTTCTTCAATTTGCACATACATTTTCATTGACCAAAATTGAGCTCTGACACTGAAATTCTTTATGTGATAGTTAAAGGATTTGATACAGCGTGAGGAGAAAGTGGATTTCCATGAACTCTTGCATATTTAACAAGAAAAGGCCTGCCTTTACCAGGAACTGCCTGAAGTATGATCTGAATGGGAACACAGCGTTTCTTCAGCTTTATGAATACATTCACTAAAGGCAGCTCTTAAGGTAGTCTAACCTTGTTGTCTTCCAGGCCCCAGAACAAACAAACCTTCATGGCACCGTATCGGACACCCAAAAGCCAGACACAATCGGGAGAGACGTAACTCAGGCTCATCTGACAAAATGTTCCAAGGAAAGCAAAACAGCAAGTAGTTTTGGTGACGTTTTGCACAGCAAGTTCAATACTTATCACAAACTCTCTGGTCATGGCTCTCCATTGGTCTTTCAAACACATCTCGCAGAGTCCTCAGTTGAGTCTACGGTAAAAATCAGTTTCTCTTTTTGTTAAAATGTGTTTTATAAGCTAAGATGCCTGGACTTGCAATGTCCTAGGCCTAACTAAAGTTTATGTACAGTAATTATGACCCTGGAGAAATCTTTTTTTTTTTTTTTTTTTCTCTCTCTTCTCCTCTGAAAGCAGACAGCTCATCACCACTTGGACCTAGCAAAAGGATCCAAGGTAAAAAGCCCTGAAGAGAGAACTCAAAGAAAACTAAGTTCTCTCTGAAAGACAAGCTAATGGTTTTGAATAAGTCTGCCTAGATTTACCCCATTTTCACTGAAAATATACCCAAAAACTGTAACTCCACTTAATTTCAGTTTGTTGAACATTTCTAAATCAAGATCATGTTTAAATTGATTATGGTGGCTAAAAATTTCAGCTTAGCTTTCAAATACCTGTTTCTCTACTTACACCACACAAAGCCACACTAAGTACTGAAATCCACATTTTAGACACAGTTGGGATATTTTCCACCTGTGACACCCAGGCACCACATGGTTCCTGCACAGGATGATGTTCCTGTGTCACATCTATTGAAGTCATGCTTGTTTCTCAGGGTGGAAGGAAGGAGGAAAGCACACAAATACTTGAAACACTACAAAACTACAGCGATGAGCAGCAAGACCAGCCTGCCAATGGGAGGAAGGCCAAACCACCTTAAAATGGGAGCTTTTGAGGAGATCCTAATCTTGCTGACCACATAATCCATGACAACAAAAGTTGGTTAAAGAGCTACAGTAGCAACCATAGCCAAAGACAGTGTCCTTTTGGGAAGCAGGACGGACTCCCACTTGCTTCAGACAACTGCCCAATCTACTAATTGATTAATTGATCCCACTACTGACGGCACCCTGACCAAAGGAACATGGAAAACACTTCGCTGGCCCCCTCATGCTTAGCTCTACATTGGTGGAACTGCACCTGCTAACTACTACATTAGCAGGTAGAGGAGGGTAGATACCCACTGCTTTCACATTAGCATTGTGACTACAATTTTGAGTATTAACTGGACAATTATCAAAGATGGGGCTGGACAAGAACACCTCTTCACTCACCTACCAGCTTCTGCGCCCTGATCCTACATGTTAAATCTGCTTAGCAATCTGCTGAGTAGGGTGTCACAAATTGCATTTTAACCTCAGACCACGTGATGGAAGAAGGTGGTCTGAGGTTTGGAAGGAGAAAACTCCTAATTAAATACTAGTTTAATAAAGCTAAAAAAAAAAGTTCAAAAAGCAGGTCTTGCATTTTCCATGTCAAGATCTGGCTCAGTACAGAAGTCCCTCATCAGCAGCTTACACTTGACCTTGGAGACACACTGCAACTCCACAAAGCAGCTACAACAGCTGTATTTTGAAGAAACTGATACAAGTTAAATCAGAACCTCAGAACATCAGCAAAAAAAAGGGAAGAGAAAGCATTAAGAAAAAGAGAGGAAGACACTGGACTTTCCAAAATTATTGCGTAAAGAATAACGAGATTTCTGGAAGCCCTTCTTTCCCTGAAGTGAAATCCAGGATCTCCAGAAGGGAATGGAACTTTCAGGATCTTCCTATAAAGCAAATGGCTGTACTTCAAAATGGCAAGCAACGGAGGCATTTAATGAGAAATCACCTCAAGCCTCAGTTTTGTTGTCTCAGTGTTTCTGTCCACGCAAGTTTCGCCCAAGAACACACTACAACAACAGCAGATACACGAGATACACCACTGCATCACCACCAGCACCAGACCCATGACAGAATAGCAATGACCAGGCCTGAAGGGTACCCAAGTACCTTTCCTGAATACCCTACCTCAACATCCAACCTCTCTGAAGAGACCCCAAAAGTCTCTGTGTTGTCTTCTTCAGCACATTTACTTAGGTTTTTGCTTTGGATTGTAGAAGGAAAGGAGACAAACAATCAAAGGGTAAGTTAATACATATCAACACAGCAAGGAAGCTTTTTAAAGTCATATTAATATTAATTCTTTCTTCAATTGTATGCTTAAATTTTCTTGGGCAAAACAATCGAGTCCTTTTGGACTCAAGATAAACTAGAAAAACTAGAGACAGGCCCAAATTCAAATCCATGTGCCAATGTGGGCAGATGATCGAGAGCAAATCCATTGTGAAACAGCGCAGGTTCCGCACACCACTTGGCTTTCCGGAATCCTTCTCAAGTTAAATATTCACTTCCATCAGCTGAACTCAACATCTGCAGTTTCAGTTCTTCTCCTGAGGCAAACACAGGAAAATTATTTTCTTGGCTCTCAGGCCAAGGAGCTGTGATAACACTGTGCAGAGATCTCTGCGAACACCCCAAAAGAATGAGTGCTTTTTTATTCTGTAATTACAAAAGCTACTCAATCAAGAATTTCTTGAAATGACAAGGCTGGGAAAATGCTGTAGGGCACTGCCTCATGATGACATGACTGCAGTACACATGCAGTGAGCCCAGGTTTTATTACGAGCTTTGGACTGACTACCTACACAGCTCTGGTATGACACGATCTTGAGGAAGGAGGACACGGGGGAAAAATTGCATCTGCAAAGCATCAATACAGAGCATTTCCTGTAAGTACTGCCTGAGATCCTCACCAGCTTTATTACTGTTTGAAAGCAATAAGCACTTCTCAAAAGTCAGATCTCTTCAAGAGTGGTGCTGTTTTCTCAGTGCTTGAAATCCCCTATGCCAATAACACCCAATCTGAACTCGTGGAAGGGTTCCTACGTTCTCACCTGAGAACAACAATCAAATGAACAACATCCACAGCCAAGAGCAAACTCTGTCACTGGCAAAACTCCCCAGAGAGAGAAATTATCCTCCCTGTGTGCTCTCTGGATTCACCAACAGAAAAGCACTGTGGAGGGCAGGGCACCCGCAGCCTGTCCTGGGTATCTGGCTCAGCAGTAGATTGAGCACATCTGGATGAAGGTTAACACTTCACATCTGGCTTTCTACCACGTTCATTGTTGCTGCGCCTCTAGTTCTTAGTCTCTCTCCACGTCGTGTCCACAAAATACACAGATGTATGCAAGTTAAGCAGTATTCCAAACCCTCACTTTGAATTTCCTATAATATATAAAGTTAGTTAATACTAAAACCCATCTTATCTTCATTGGTAGGTAATTTAGTTCATAAAACACTTTCAAAACATTCTTGCCTAAACCTGTTCTACCGAACGAATGCCCTTCAAAAGCAGACCGATAATACCAGGTTTAAACATAAAATATTTTCCTATTCTAAAATATATCATATGATCAATAAGCGAGGTAAACTCGGCACTTCCAGGGATGATACTGCTCCACCACGGTTTACCTAAACTCTTTACAATAACCTCTATATTCAATAATCACAAAGATAGAGACAGATTCTGAGCTTAAATGGTTCAAGGAGTTTCTTTTTTATTTCTTCAACACTAAAAAAAAAAGTTTCAGAAGGCAAATGTTTCTATAAGATACCCAACTGTCACCTGCAGGACTAGCACAAAACACATGCACTTCAAATTATGAATTCTCTCTCCTGTTAGCAAAGTCTGATGAATAAGCAACTGCATACTGATTACCAATGTTAAAATCCAGAGCTGTTAATTCAATTACTATTTTCCATCATATCCAATGAATCTATAATTTGCTAGCAACACACATAGGATCTACAATAAAACAATCATTTTTAATCATCAAGGAGAAAAAGAAGCACAAAACTGAAAAAAAAATGTGTCAGAAAACCATTCCTTTGTAAAATATTCTAGAAGTAGAAAAACAAACCCAAAACTTTGTGAAAAGAATGAAAAACAAAACCAAAGAGTTCATTTTAAGGATTAGTATATCTAAGCAAATGTTAAAAAGAGAAGGAAAAATAAACCCAAATAGATTTCGCCAATAAAAGGAACACAGACCACAATGTTTTGGAAGACAAAGAAGTGCTCATAGTCTTCAGAAGAGTGGAGACAAGCAAAATTCAGTTACATATCCAAAGCCCCCTAACAACAATGATGCTGAATGATGATTAAGGGCCTGGAGCATCTATCTTATGAGGAAAGACTAAGCAAGCTGGGTCTCTTTAGCCTAGAGAGGAGATCTGATCAATGTGTGTAAGCACCTGAAGGGGCAATGTAGGAAGGAAGGGCCAAGCTCTTCTCAGTCACGGACAGCGATAGGACAAGGGACAGTGGGTCTAAGTTGAAACACAGGCAGTTCCATCTCCATGTGAGGAGGAAGTTCTTGACTGTGAGGGTGACAGAGCCCTGGCACAGGCTGCCCAGGGAGGTTGTGGAGTCTCCTTCCCTGGAGATCTTCCAACCCCACCTGGATGCCGCCCTGTGCTCTGGGTGTCCCTGCTAGAGCAGGGGGGTTGGACTAGATGATCTCTAAAGGTCCCTTCCAACCTCAACCGTTCTGTGATTCTGTGAAAGGAGACTAACAAGTGCACGTCACCAAAAAATAAATAAATAAAACAGTAACATCACTGACATTACTCAAAAATCTAGCTTTACAATATCAATTTTCGGCATCATCCCAGTGTTTCTGCATTATAGCTGTGTTAAATGTGAATCACATTTTAGCATATGCTAGTGATTTCCCTAGTTTCAATCTAAATCTGCCAACTAGACACAATAGATGTCCCATGGCCTTTCTTTACTGCTTCTTTATAAGCATTCGATCTTAAAGAGACAACGAGAGTCCTTATAAAGAAAATTTCTAAAGGAAGACTCAATTTCTCCACATTTAACCTTGTCTGGTATAAAAAAAATAAGACACAATCATACAACAATCAGAAAATTCTAGCCAGTTTCTACGTAAGAAATCTTCCTTCCAAAGATAACGCTCAGATTACTAAACATGCCTGGCACAACCTACCCATTTCTACTGCTGTCAGAGGACAACACTCGCTGGTGAATCTGGAGAGACAACAGTTGAGAGTCCTAGAAATTCAGAGGACTTAGTGTGATAATTCAGAAATCAGATCCTGCAGAGACTCTATTCTCCTATTTTGTTGCCTCTCTGCAAGAAGAAGGCCCTACTGGATAGCAACTGGTTGGACTCTGACAGGCCAAACAATGAAGTCTTATCCCCTCTCCTGTTTAATTACAAGCTCCCTGTTTGCAAAAAACTGTAAGACGTGCTAATTATCAACAGTTACTGCAGCTGTAAAGAAAGCTTGCAGATAACAGAGAGACTCAAGCTGACTAACTGCACATTACGTCCCACCTAAGCAAATCAGATGTCTTACTGGATCAGAGCACAGATCAGAGCTGCTGCCAGGAATTAGACAAAAAAGGAAAGACAAGACAGTAGTGGTCCACATGTAAGTATGACTGACACAAAGCAGGAATTATCTTGGAGAAGTAGCTGTCATTGGGGAGTGTGGAGGCAAGGGGAATGGCAATTTGACTTCTTACACGTGGCTTCAATGATGAAGAACATTTTAAGAAAAGCCCTGTCTTTTCCAGATACTCTAGGACCTGAAGGAAATATTAAAAATAGGCTCTAGTCTTTTTTTAGCAGAATTTCTTGCCCTCTATCACAGAAGTATTTTCTTGTGCTAACCCTCTCTAAAAGCTAATCAAGTCTTCAGGATAATGCACTATTACTGATGCAGAGCATATCCTGACCCTGAACTGCCGACCAATTCCCAGGATCTTGGGCTAGGAAGTATTCAGAGACATTCGTGGCTCAGAGGTGTCTCCTGCTTACATGGTTGAGGGAATTTCTTTTAATTTCCAAGCTTTAAAACAGTTTTAAAGGCAAAATATTGTGCAGTCACAAAGAGTCTCCCTCCTCTTCATAACGATCTCTGCTTCTGGGCTTTCTAGTCTAATATTTTCTAACTTATGTAGACAGAAGAAAATACTAAGTCAATCCACAACATGTTCTTTGTGTGTTCCACCTTCACAACACTCAGTGGAGAAGAACAGTCCTTGGAAATCTTTTCTTTGTCCCCATTTCTGTGGGTTCACCCATGATGGTGAATGGAAAGAACGAGGAAGATGGAAGAGTCGTCAAAGAACAGAGAAAAGGCAAAACCCGCAGTGTTTGCCCTCCCAAGGGTTCCTAATTAACATCCACTGCAAGGGAACGCCGCTGTCTACAGTTTCCGACAAAGCAGCTATTAACAAAACACTCCTCTAGCTTGCTCACCTGTCACCTTCTGCAACAAATACGCGGATTGAATTATACTTTGCCTAACTAGGAGGCTTGTACCAAAGGAAAAAAAAAAAAAAAGTAATGAGTGCTTGGAAGAAGGAAAACTTTATTGCCCTTGAGGAAAAACCGAACCAGCAGGTTTGTAAGGGTTGAAAATCATTAGCTGCTGCAGGTGGAGCTAACAGAGCCTTGTTTAGGCACAGGAGAGTCACAAGGAGTCTGTGACAATACCCTTGCGAGCAGAGGTTTAGCTCTAATCAATTATGCAACGTTAACCGTTTGAGATGTTGCGCGTTCGTTCAAAGTCCAGTGGGCAGCGCAGCCTAAACCCAACCCTTCCTGCCCCTGAAATCGCGTTTCATGTTACAGCCCCCGTGCGCGAGCTCCCCAGTACGGCGCTCCGGCTCCACACACGAGCTCCCCTGATTCAGACCCACGGCCATGCTGCTGTGGAGCAGACCCAAGAGCAAACTAAACCCTCCAAAACAGAACAGTCAGTCAGTCAAACAAGCTTATCCAGGGGAAAACTACATGGCTCTACAGCTGCTCCATCCAACACAAGGGAAGGAGATCAAGTTCATGAGGAGAATGGGACCTTACACCTTGGCAGCCACGCACCTTTAGAGCACAGGTAAAGGGTGATGCTGAACCTGTCGTTTCGGCAGGATCTAGTAAAAATACAGTTAAACATGATTTAAGTGGTTTAAAAGATTAAAAACATTCAAAGAAGAGGAGTCCACCAACAAAGTACCACTGTCTTTACATGCTTTATATGTATTGTTTTGAGTTCAAGTGGGAAGAGAGACTTGTATCAGCCTTACTGAGAAGCTCTCTTTAACGACCATGTTCTTGGATATAGGTTTGAATCCCGTAACTGGAAGGTGGGGGGAACAGGGATGGAGAGAAAAAGAAAAAAAGATCAGAAAACTTGGAAATGCTTCTTTTCAAATGAAAAATGAGAATCTAATCAGCCAATATCAGCCAACTGAATCAGCAAGAGAAATCTTTAATGATTCTGTAACCATTACAGTGTTTCAGTGCTTTTTTGCTGGTCACCTTCGACTGCCACTTTCACAGGGCTAATTCACTTCATGTCCGCTCTCTCCCTAGCAAATGCCCCGTCTAGAAAAGGCTTTTTTCCTCTGCCAGCTCATTAAATCACAGTAGCCTCCAAGAGGACAAAGTAGGAAATCCAGGCAGACTTAGCCAGAAAGACTGGGACGCGTCACTTGGAAGCTCTTCTCCAGATGATTCCCTCCACCAAAAACCACAAGGCAAAGAAACAACTCACTGCAGACTCTGTTACTTTGTAGAGTTTACTCCTTCATCCGAGGTGAATCCAGGGGTCAGCTAGAAGCCTGGGTGAGCTCAGGACACATCCATATATATATATGTATATATACACATATATTTATATATATATACACACACACAGGTAGGCAAACAGCTGCAGAGCACTGAAGTTATGGATGTTCCCTTCAAAAAGCACATGGAAGCAACACATGATCCCCGGCCACACACTGATCAAGCTATCAATATCATAAGGTAAAAATAAATAAATAACAGTACTTAAATATCCACAGCATCTCAAATTAGGCCTGAATAAACATTCAAAGCTGCACAGGACACACAGTTTTCCTGCACCATGACCGATATATCTCTGAATCAATATTCTCTGTACAAATAGGTAAGGTATCAATAGGACCCATACGGCCTACACCCAGTATACAGTATAGATACCTCAGTAAATGTAACACTAACTACAGGAACCCAAAGAGCCGCTAGGCTTGCTGTTCGTCAACGGTATCAACCGCAAGATGCAAGCGTAAAAACTCTAAGCGAATCACACCTTCATCAATCATTGCTGTTACATTCAGTGGTTAGCTGCACGCACCAGATGAGCAACACATGAAACTTGGGAAAAAAAAAAAACAACAGTAATTTTGTTATTTTTTCTGGTTTAATCTGATTAGTTTCCTACCTATTAAGTTTTTCAAAAAGGATGTTCAACTTCCATAGGACAGGAAAGAGACCAAGTACTTGGGTCTGACACTTGACCAGTGACTATTAAACATGGAAATTGGTATTTCAGCCACTCACTCCAGAGCCATCATCATACCCAAAGGGCCCCCGGGATTCACCACAGTTCACACACAGAAAGGAACGAAGCAAGGAGGTTTCCAGGTGAAATGGGGGTACTCCACCTCACAAGGAGGCATTGCCTCCACGAGGTCTCGAGGATCAGGATGTGGCTGGTAGCGGGGCGCTCGCTTTGCCCGGGACCGGTGGGCAGCACAGGCCACGCTGCTGCGTGCTCCCTGCCCCCTTCCCGCTGCCGAGCGGCACGGCTCTCCTGGAACGGCTTCCAAAAGAATTCCTTGAATAGAAACAGATACGAGCAAGGGCACTAAAAATAGCCGAGTACGAGCGGAGACATTTGTGACGTTCTCAAACGGGCGGAAACTCACTCAGCACCATCAAAGAGGGCACCTAGTTAGTTCACAGCGGAGCTGACAGCTTGGAACCGAGTTGAAAGCCCCACCATGAAAAAGGTTGTTCAAAGTTTCAGGTCGGGGGGACTTAATTTAGACTTGGAACATTTTCATCAATTCACAGATAAAGAACAAGATTATCTTAGAAGCAGGGAGCAATATAAAAGCAAACAATAGGTAACCTAGTAAGGCTGCACCTACAATATGTGCTAAAAAACATCATTATATCAACTTTTGAACTGGAGTTTCACATTTCAGTAGCAAATCCAAAGAGCCAAGACACCATTTATAGATCTGCAGAAAGTCCTACTTCTTGAGCTGGACTAACAAGAAACAGAGTAAAAATCAGGTATACAGAAAAAAAATAAAGAAAACCAAAAGTCTTAAAGTGTTTCTTTTAAATAAAAGCAGGATATTCAAATATATTTTTTCTATGATTTTCTCCAAGACTATGGTATTTTTCAAGCTTCATCTCAGGCACAAGAGAACTTAGTATTTTTTTCAGTAATATATACCATTCTAAATTTAAAAAAAAAAAAAAAAAGGGACAGAAAGAACAGTTTAAGCCAGTATTAAAAGCTTCATTCCTTATCAATCTTATACTTTCAGTATATCTAAAATACTGTTGAAAACTCATGGTGTTTGGTGAAGTGAAAACTTTCAAGAAGCCAAGTTCTTTGTTTGAACTTTGTCAGGTGCCCAGAAAGCAGCAGCCTCACAGAGAACTGAAAAACATGAGTGATCCTGGAGGTTTCTGCCAATTCCGGACTGCTCCTTCCACAGCCTTGACCAGGGCTAGTGTTTGGCAGAGCTTTAAACAATGTTTTATTAACTTCCTCTGACATGAATCTTCCTGTTAATCAGCTTCAGCCAGAAAACGTGGCTTTTGGGTTTTACTCCAAGTTTTTCCACTTGGGTTTTTGGGTATCATTTTCCTCAATATCTCAACTTCTCAACTTGGTGTCATGCAAAAATTCACACACTATTGTTCCATCTTTCCAGACTTCCGAATGAGGGCAGCTCCAGCACTGATCCAGTCCCAAACAATACACAACTATCCAAAGAAGTGAATGACTAACAACCATCTGTACAACTTCAAACACACAAGATACTACAAAGAAGAATTTAAAACTAAAAACAGGAATAGAGTGTTTCAGACTTTTCTTATGTGTTTAATATTAACCAAGCTAAACGGAAATTCATCTCCCACTTCCTTATCTTTCTAATGAAAGCACAAAAGAAAGACAAGCTGCTCACCTGGAACTTCAAATTCACCAGACTTTTAGTGAATGAAATTCAGTATTTATTTTCTCTCCAACTTGAGTGGGTGGGAAAAATAAACAAAAAATCTTAGACTTCTTATCTTCTTGTAGATACAGGCTCACTACACACACCCTCCACCCCAAATTCACCCTTCCTCTGCAAGTCTTGACTGACTTGAGCATCGTTTGGCTGCCCTGCAATCTGTATTTCCAGGAAGAGGCTGCTGCTCTCTTCCAGCACATCTTTCCAAGCCAGCCTAGCTTATAATATAACTTAAGAATCAACATTTTTCAAGTGTTTGCAATATTAACACACCAAATTTGTGCATAAGGATTTTTTCCAAAAAAATCCCTTTTTTTCCCCCTCTTGATAAGCCATTAAGAAATTACACTTCACAGGATTTTATTCACTAGTTTCCTTAAAGCTTGTGTCCTATTGTCATTTTACCTAATCTTTTATATTTAGTGGGGCCATTTATTACTGTATTTACTATGCTGAAACTACAAGTCACTGATTCTATGCTTTGCCCACAGAGGCAAGCTTACAGGTAGCAGTTTTAGAGAATATACTGTACCTATAAGAGCTTCACTGAACATTTCATCACAAATATCAGTTAATTTCTTTTAACAAAGAGATGCTGTAGGTACACTGCAGTCCAGGCTTAGTCGAAATAAAATATTACAAGTTTTAAAAGTGGATGACAAATTTGTTTTTTTTTTTTTCTTACTCAAAGTTGATCCAACAAATCACACGCTATTCTACAGGTGGCACAACTTCAGACATTTAGAGAATATTACTAAAAAATTCTACCAAAAACATCTGCTAAACATACCTGCAATAAAATAAGGTAATGATGTAAAGCAAACAAGCAAGCAATGGTACATAACTTTAAATGCAAAACAGTAGGATGATTTAACACGCTCTCAATTTAACACCAAAACTGCTATGCAAGTTCCAGGAGTGCAATGTCCCAATATATAGCATTTTAAAAACTTAAAATCTTGAACAAGAACAAAACCTCAGCAACCCAGCACGTCTACGTGCTTCCGCTGATAAAAAACAAAAATAAACAAACAAAAACAAACCCAAGCACAGACAAATTAGGCGGCAACCTCTAAAACCAAGGCTGTAATCAGGAGAAAGTAAACAGCTGAAGCTGCTCATCTTCAGAGCCTCAAAAGTGGAAAAACTGCAAGGGTTTACAGTACTTTCTAAAAAAATATACATAATATACATAATATATATACACACACACTTCACAAAATGCATCCATTGCCCATTTCAAAAATGAGGGAAATTTTCGAAAGAAAAACTCCTTACTCCGCCTTCTTGTGATGCTTTGAAACTCGGAGGCATCAGGCACTGCTCTGACCTTAGTTAAAATATTGTCAGAGAACCTGGCAGCTGAGCCCGAGCTCCGCAGTTGTCATGGGAGCTGCTGTGAGCTCACAGCTGCATCGCGGGACCTTCTTTCCAGGATGGAAGGCAAGAGAACGACAAAAACTTGACAAAACAGCTCCCAATACCCTGTATTTAAACCTCACGGAGTACATGGAGCTGAGAGCAGCGATTTTGTGGAGTAGAATTATTACCTCTACTTATTCACGAAACTCCATTTGAAGAGTTACAAAAACATCCAAGAAAAAGAAATATTCTGTGTTCTTTTCAGAATTTTATTCCAGAGAAAAGAGGAGGAGAAGGAAAAGGCACATTAAATAGACTGTTGTTCCCAAAGGCATTCCCTTAAATCAATCCAGCTCCTCATATGCTATATATATACACACACTATTAATGCAAACCAAAAAAATCCTAAAACACAAAACAGTCAGACTAAGGCCTTCTATCCATAGCTGATTAGTTAAAATTCAATATGCATCACAAACGCATACGCATAATGTCTTGTGTTTAAGAAAAACATTTCTTGAATTAAATGTTATAATTCCTATGAAATTAAATAAATAAGATGGAAGCCCACCGGGTTCAACATTAGGTAAGAAATCCTAGGATTAAACCCTAGGAGTCAAAAAATCAACTTCACATGCTAATGTGAAGCACAGAAGGCTGGACACTTACAAGATGTAATCACACCAACACAACAATATTTACCTGGGGTTCAGTGGTCATTAGAAGTTTCAATATGCATGAAATCACAAAATGGAAATTGTTGCTTAAAAGTACAGTTATGTCAACCTAAAACTGTTATGTTGTAAACAAATACTTGATTTTTATTTAAATTTTGGATAAAATGCTGTATAGCACTTGAGTGCCTACACTTCCATTAGTTCCTTCAAAACTTTTAATCTTCGTTTCCAGAACCTACTTTTTATCGGCATATAAAGATAAGTATTTTAAAATCATAAGTTTATATTTGCTCTGTTATTACTTCATTCAGTGTTATAGAAATGCATAGTAACATTTTAGTTAATTTTCAAACCCGTGTAGCTATAAAGCTTTGGTTTCAAGCAGGACTGTAAAATACCCAAGGCGTCTTGCATCAAGTTTTGGAAGAACTCAATCAATGGCACCTTTTCACCATCTTCTTTAACTAGAAATTTGGATTATTTTAAAAATACGTGTAATTTCAAATACATTCAATATAAGCTAAGTATGGGAAGTCGGTATTTCAACAAAATTGAAGATAGGCCAGAACTCGCACTGTTTGGAAGATCAATTTACACCTGGTCCTGGAAAAGCCAAGCACATCACTTTTCCCAAGTGGGGCTTTAAGACTTCAAGAGAGCAGAACTCCACATTTTTTTTAACTATAAAATATCTGACTACTATAAAATGAATAATAGAATCATTTCTGTCTTCAGCTGAATGCCTTTAGACTTTAATAAAATAGCAGAATTTAAACTTACATTTAGCAATGTAGTTTTTGAGCTATGTTTATGTGAGGTCATCTGGCAAATTGGGTAGGAAGTCTGAAGTTTTTTTGAGGAAATATAAGAAGTGGTAACGGTTTCACTACATTAAATAGCAGAGCTAAGTGAATCCCTAAACAGAGCTAATTTTCCCATCCCCACGAATAGCAGGAGATAGGTTATCCCTGAGCCCTTCAACACCTCTCCCTCAAAAAAACAAGGCCAACAGAGGTTATTTTAAACAGAAAAAATTATTGCCCAGTGTTTATGTTCATATTTGAACTTCTGAAAAAAATACTAAGTCATCACTGCTGACCTATATAAAAATGTGCAATAAAGATGCATTTATAAGAAATGCCAGGAGAAGCAGACACAAAGCACCATCTTATAACAGTTCGTGTAACTGAAGCCCCGCTTGCTACACAGCTACATCCTAACAGAGCAACACCCCTCCAAAGACTGAAATACAGTCACAGCATCAAATAATTCACCCTGTTAATTTAACATATGCAAGAGTTGCAGAGAACAGATACTCCCTTCCTCCTCTCAGAGTGCTCCATTACGGCTCATCACTCCCACTGTTATTTCATTTTTAACCTTGACTGCAGTTTATCAAAGCAGGAATTTTGTTTGTTTACAAAGACACACCTCAGGTTCCCCAGCATTAACAGCTTCCTTTCTGCTGCTATGAGCCAGACTCTGGATAATTCAAATGGGCAAATGAAAGTAATAATCCATCACATCACTCACTGATCACAAGCACCAAGTTCTTCCTCCTTTTTTCTCTCACCTCAAATCTGACTTAAAATACTGCCAAGTCGCAGCCTGCCCTGGCCTGTCCCCACTTCCCAGGCAGCTCAGTTGGACTCTCCCGATACGGGCTGTACTGAGACCTCTTCTTCAGGCAGAACAGGGAACACGCTATCAGCAGAACAACCGATCCCAACTTCTCTGCAATATATGAAGCAACCACAAAGGGAAAGGTTGCAGGTCAGCTTTTCAGTGAGGGTCTCTTGCTAAGCAGGATACACAACCAGGACACCAGCTCCAAGCCATGCAGCGCTCCTTGCAGCCCCAAGAAGAATCACGGGCACCACTCTGCTGTTTAACTCCTGTTCTCTCCTGCACTCAGTTCCAGTCCCAAACACCTAAGGTTTTTTTTTGCTATGCGAGAAAGCTTTCAGTTACCACCGACTGACTCAATGTTCAAAACTTGCTTGTTCTGGCCTGCAAGGTGAGATGCGTCACTGGGTATGTTTTTATGTTAAATTTTGCTTAGATATTCAAATCAACTGAAAAGACGTGGTTCTTGGCTCTCTTGGCCTAAATTCCCCCATATGTAGGGCAGGCTATTTCCTAACTACAGCAACATCATCTTCTATTAATTCTATTGACTTCTATTGAGTCATCGTAATACATCTGTGCATTGAGTAGTTACAATTATCAGTTTTCCTTCTGCTCCCATCCATTACAAGCACCAGGAGGACCCCACCTCGGCAGCACAGGAAACGAATCATATAAATATTTGAGGTAAGTTTTCCCAGAAGAATCTAATTCTCTGTTATTTCTTTCCAGAGGACAGTTCAAAATGAGCTATCCCAACATTTCCCAGACACTGCATAATCACCTATGAAGTAATTTTAACCAATTAACCTAATTTTAAACTTTTGCTACAGTTTTCCTGCTCTCTCCTTTGCATTTTGCTCAAGAATAAGACAAAGTGGTGGATCCATTTCACTTTACCAGGATCTGTGCAACTGCAAAACTTTCTTCTTAATCCCATTACAAAGCACTTCTAAAAATCATTCTCATGTACAGCCAACTACCTAATATGCAGAAGAGCAGCAAAAACTTAAGCTGCCCTGAGCACTATATATGCCCTAAACCACCGTTCACAATCCATGCAATTTGTAGACAAAACATACAAAGGGCTTGGGTGATTTTATCACTGTCAAAAGATTAACTTTTTGACCTATTTCTCTAGTAGAACACACGGATTTTATTACAACCTTCGGTTCTGCTAGAATTTGGATATCTAATTACACCATGATTCATGTTTAAAATATGAATCTTGCTACATTTTTGCAGCATTTTCTCTAAAGTCATATCCAAAAGCCATTCACCTTTTTAGCCATCATGAGTCATGAACTACTGTCAACAGCACCTCTCCTAAACTCCACCTTAATCCACCCCCTTCCCAAAGGCATGGAAGATGACACGGCTTTAAGTTTGCCTCAAGGACAACAGATTTGACTATGTAAAAACAAAAGGGCTTAGAATTGACAACCTGTTATCAAAATCCCTGCCAAGCAGCTTTGTTAGGGACAACTCTCAAATTCCAGCAGAATTCCAGACAGTCACATGAAGAGAAAATAAAAAAAACCCTTATCATTCCTGCAATTAAGGCAAGTATGATAAAAATCACTAGGACTTCGAATCTACCATAGCACATCAAAAGAGAAAACTGTAGACAATGAAGACTGAAGTACAAGTACCAAATTCCTCACAGCAAGGTACTTTTCAAGGTGTCGTTCCTTCCATAGGATCCCGCAGCAGTTATAATGCTATAGAAGAACTATTCAAGGAAGACAGCACGCTTATCTTCCCAACACACAAAGAAAAGTTCCTGGACGCGGCTGCTCTCTGAACATCAAGAAGCAGCAAAGAAAGGTTAAGGACTTATCAGAAGCCACAAACTTTTCAAAGACACTGAGGGGAAGAAAAAAAACAAACACAAACAAAAATCCACTTTCACATAGTCATTAACTTGCCTCCACTGAGCTCATAACATTGCTTTGGTCTTGTCTAAAGTAATTTCAGACATCTAGCCCTTGACGCCTACCCCAGGTTCAAAACACTCAGACACTTGTTCAGTGGTTACTGAAAGAAAGGCAAAGCATGGGCTGGGTCAGTGCAGCGCGGCTGCTCTGAGTGTTGTGCCTCCCCACTGCACGTGGGCCCCCAAAGTTAGCATCCCTAAATCAGGTCAGTGTTTTGTCAGGCTCAATACAGATCACAAGTCAGTGGTCTGAAGAACTTGCGATCAAAGCATGAAATGAAAGACCAGAATCCAAGGACAGCTGCAGCCTGAGCATCAGGAATGGGGACCAGACTCACAGGGAGGTGTCGGTTACAGTAAACTGGGAGCTCTGCACACACAGCCCCTTTCGGAGGGGGGGATTTGGCACCAGGATTCATTTCAGATTCACACTGCTGAAATTCACCTAAGATCACCTGCAAGGTTTAAAATCAAGCAAGAAAAGTAAGTGCAAGACTTAGATCAGTCATTACCTCCAAATACGGGAAAGCGCGGACAATACAAACGCAGGAGATATCAGTCAAATGTTTACCGTTAAGTATCCATAATTTAGTTAACATTTAAAACTAGATAAAAAGAGCAAACAACATATGTATTATATATATCCATCATTCTCAAAATACCAACTTGATAAAGATACAGGAAAGAGGAAGATTTAGTTTTCTTTGCTCAAAAGCAATCTCAGTATGGTCTCTAAAGCACCATCCTGCAAACATCTACTTCCAGAAACAGCACTGGAGTCATAAGAAACACAACTGATGTTCTCAAACAAATTCTGCTCAACTAGTATCTCTTGTAGATCTGGAATAAACCGCGTTTCTTGTTTGATAAAGAAAGAAAACCATAACATTCAGGAGTACTACTTTGGGTGAACCCTAAGTTTTGGGAAGGATCAAAGCTCTCTCAAAACTGGAAACATGTTTGTTTTTAATGCAAGTTGGTACATTTAACCAGGTTAGCGACTCCTCCAAGCTGAAGGCTGATTTAAGAAGGTGGAAAGGGAAGGGACAAAAAAGAAAAGCTTTGTGACGTTATCTTCAAAAGAAGATAGAGTATGTCCTGGCTTTCACAAAGACAGGTAGGAAAAAGAGAATTTTAGAACTGAGGGTAGAAACAAGGGAACAATGTGCGAAGTTGCTCACACAGCCTACCTTGCAAGTTTTATAATCTACACAGGGCGTAAAACAACACGCTCAGCAAGAGAGCTGTAGCAGAGGCAAGCTGAGTAAGCCATGAGATCTTAAGCATAACACGGTATCACCTTTAATCTACCTGGTAAATGCAGGACTGCACCTTGTCTGTAGTCACTACTTTTTCCTTTGCAGTACCGAGAAGGGGGGAAGCTGAAGATCACCTGCTACTAAACTGCAGGAGCCTCCCAGGTGAACCAGGAGTCTTCACAATTACTTGGACAAAATCAAACAGTGGACTTCCAAGCTACAGCAAAATGGAGATCTTTTTTGTACTTTTTTTTTTTTTAATATGAATTTCAAGTAATTTCAAAGGAGCTACTTTAAACTTTTCATTATAGCTCTCCCTGTAAGAACGTAACCGGTTTAGGGAAGTTATATGAAAAATAGTACAAGTCCAAACCAGGTCTTCTCTGGAAAGGAAAGTTTCACATAATGGGCAACAAATGAGCAGACTATATCAGAAAAAAAAAAAAAATAAAATAAAATAAAAATCCAGCAAAACACTATTACAGAAAAAAAGATAGAATAGTAGATACTATTTGCATTTCCATCCAAGTTTTGAAGCATACTATGTTTTGAAGATACATCACTATGAGAGTTTCATTAATTTGTTCTCTTATAAAAAAGTTACTTTTTTTTTAATCAAGGTCATACAATGAAAATCTGGGAGCAAAACAAAGTTCTTCAGAGCTTTAACTAAATAAAAGTCAAAAGATAAATTAACAGCAGATATACATTTATATGCTTACTTTCTCATGAAAACCCTATTTCAAGTACCAGTTCTAAACATTACTGAAATCACGAACAAACACTATTATTACACCAATTAATAGAACACTAATATTCTATGACAGATATATTTCTCAAGCACTATTAATTTTGCTACTAAGACTAGTATCACTAGGGGACACCAGCAAGAGCTGTAACACATACCAAAAAAATCATTTTATTGGGGAAACATGACTTTAGTTAGAGTAAGTGGGAAAAAACAAAACACAGAAAACCAAAAATTTACTTGCAGGTTCTATAAAAGAAGAGCTTGAAAAATAGGAAAACTGAAAAAGGGGGGAAAAAAAGATTTTAGTGATAATTCTGTTAGTTTCAAAGTGACCTGGAATGGTTAAATCCTGTCTCATGGCACCAGGATCCTGAGGACTCACCAGAACTATAGAAATAAAACAGCCTTAATTCATGAATTTCCATACCTTTTGGGTTTTTTTTCTAATAAAAAAATAAATCAATACAACAGCAGAACTGCAATGAGGAAAAGGAAATAAAGCTCTCCCACTTTTCTGTGCTCCCCCTTTAAGTTACCAGATGTTGTTAAGCTTCAGCACAGGCGCACTCGCTTCCCAGAGCCTACAACTCAATTTGTTTACACCAGTTAATCCAGTCTCTCCACATAACACTCTAGGAGCCCCAAAACATCACAAATGCTGCAAGCAGATCGAGCTTCACTCGCTTTCAAGTTGCCTAGTGTAAGGTTAAAAATGAAATCTATAAACAAGCTGGATCAAACCACCCCACAGAGATCAGGCGCAGGTATAAATACTAAGCCAGTCAGGTAGGAGTCCAACCCAGATTCTACTTGAATATATAACCCAGGGAATTGCTAAAAAGACCTGTATGTTAGAAAATTATTAGAAAAAGCAAAGCCTTGGAAAGGCAAAGTTGATGCTGTTGGTTGTGAGAGGCTCCATTTCAATGGAAAGTGCTGCTGCTCCAGGCCTGCACATCCTCCCCCTCCCTTCCCTTCACTCACATCCAGCTCCAATTTCTCTCCTTGAAAAAAACAGCTGCTCTCCTGCCAGGAAGGTCCCTCCATTTCACCAGCCACCACCATCCCAGAGGCCACTGCCTTCATCTGCTGCCTTATTATTGGCATCCATCATTTACTCAAAAGGAGACAGCCGGACCTGCCTGCTGCTTGGTGGCGAGAGGAGGAGAGGCCGGTGCGCGGGCTTCCCTCGCATCGCTCCACACAACCCCCCTGGTTTCTGTTTCACCACCTGCACGTTCCTTTGGACACAACCCGGAGGGCCCTGCAGGTCCAGGCTCCGCGTGTTAACGCACACAGGAGAGAAGCATCAAACCTGCTTCACCCTGACCTACTGCCAGGCCCTATGAAACGGCGCTGCAGACATTTCAGCACTTTTTTTAATGCTGTTTAACACTGCAGAGTTCAGATCTTTGCAGCTGGGTTTGAAGGGCAAACGAACCCCTTCCTACACACAGTTTCTTGCGTGCTTCGAGCAATTCGCTTTCCTGGCATGACTTCCTTCGGCAAATACAGCAAGCACCTCAACACCTGCCTTTTCTTCCTAATGCACACAAGCAAACCCAGCAGCAAAGGCCTGCCCCAACTTACAGCTCCCGGCGAGTGCACATGGCGAGAGGCGAGGGAGGACGAGGCAGAGCAGGTTACCAGGGAGGACGGTCCATTCCCAGCCACGTCCTCGGGTAACCTGCTGCTGCCATCGGGATGTTGTTGCGAATTTGGGGTGGCTACAGCCGTGGGTGCCGACCCAACCGCCCTGCCCCCCTTCCCAGGGAGGAAGCCGGCAGGAAGGCGAGAGGAAAAGCACCATGGGAGCCAGGCGCAGGCCAGGTGCAGAGTAGACCCACAGTTATTCACCCACTTGTTCCTCTCCGGAGCTGCCGGCTCCGGCGGAGCGGCCGGGATGCCGGCGAGGCAGCTGCACGGGCAGGGGGCCGCGCAGCCCCTCGGCTCCACGGGGGCGGCGGGCAGGAGGCTGGAGGGGGAGCGCGAGGCCGCAGAGCCCCGGGCACGGCCCGTGGAGGCCGCGGCGCCTCCTCGGAGCAGGCCGGGCGGCTGCC
>VZSG01000659.1:73886-108266 GCA_013398315.1 Nothoprocta pentlandii
CCGGCGGGAGGCCCGCCCCGGAGCGCGTCACGTGGGGCCGCCCGCCACCGGGCGTGACGTCACGCGGCGGCGCTGAGCGCGGGTCCGCGGCGCCGGGTCCCGCCGAGGGCCCCGTTTGTGCCCCCGTTTGTGTCCCCGTTTCACGTTCCCGGGGGCGTTTTTGTCTCCCCCGCCCCGTTGTGTCCGGGGCCCCGGGCTCCCCGCCGCTCCCGGTTCCTCCGCGGGGTGCTGGGCTCTCCCCGCCCAGCCACCCCAATCCCTGCCCGGCGCTGGAGCGCCCCGCGGCGTCCCGGTGTCCGCACCTTCCCCAGAGCAGCGCCCCGAGCAGCCAGGAAATAAAGCATTTTGAGCTTACGTGTTTGTTTATTATTGTTGTTTTTTAACTTTCTTTCTTGACACGCCTTGGCCGGGCCGGGCGCCTCCCCGCGGGCACGGGGCCAAGCGGGAGCTGCAGCGCGGGAGGCAGCGGCCGCTGCGGGGCTCCGGCGGCCACCCCGGCTGAGCCGGGACACGGCAGGAGCTGCCTGGGCCTCCGAGGAGGCTCCGGGTCGGGCTGTGACCGGGGGAAGCAGAAAGAAAACAAAATCATTTATTTATTTATTATTTATTATTTACTTATTTCCTCCTGCGTCCAAAATCCCAGCTGTGCCCTCATGCGCTCCTTCCCACAGAACCACAGAGTGGTTGGGGTTGGAAGGGACCTCTGGAGCTCACCCAGTCCAACCCCTGCTCCAGCGGGGACACCCGGAGCACGGGGCGCAGGGCGGCATCCAGGCCGCTTTGGGAGATCTCCAGAGAAGGAGCCTCCACAGCCTCTCTCGTGTGGGAGGCCTGGCACATTAAAGGTGTGGGGAGGCGCCTTAGGCCCTGCGGAGATCTGTCTCTGTGTAACAACAATGGGCATGAGACTTTGGGAGGCCTGCTCCTCCCCTGGCATTTCCAGGGATCAATGTGCTCTGGTTTTGTCCCTCCCTGTGGTCTTGTTTGCACTGCTGCTGTTGGTCCCCTTCTGCACCAAGCTGTCCGGGCGAGCAGCGCAGAAGGGCATCAAACCTCCTCTCACTCCAGTATCTGAAATCTGGTCCGTGGTGCTTGTGACCGCTCCGCTCAGCCAGAACACACAGATCTACAAGACCCAATTCCTTGATTTCTGCTATGTAGATGGGCAGGAGCCACAACAGCTCCCACTGTTTGGATGCAGCACGACCGCTCCATCCCCATCTTCTCCCAGTGAAACAGAGGGGCCTGTAGGGAGAAGTGGAGCTGCTGCCCAAACATCGTGCAGGTCAGCTTTCCTTGAGGCAGCTGTTGATATTTTGCTTCATTGCTATTGGGGGGAGGGAATTAATTACAGCTCTACACAAATTTTCACAAGCTCCGTGACAAACGTGTCTGCGGCTCCGTAATCCGTGCAGGTTTAATCAGCAGTATTAGCATTCTTTCATCATGACTTGGCAATCCTGTGCTAATCGACGTGGATGCTTGATGGGCAGCACACGATAACAAAGGCTGAGAGCTCCTGGGATGCTCTAGTCAGCTGGTGTGGTGCCAGCTGGAGGGTGTCACCGAATAGCACGCAGAATCCAGCCTGGGAGCATTTGGAATAAAGAAATTAAACAAGGATACCAGGACAAAAAGCAGTGGGGATTTCTTTCTGGTCTACATGCAGTAAATACAAAGGGGAAACCGGTTTATTCTGCTATTGGGGATTCCAGAGGAGAGCTAGAGACATGAAATAAGGGAGGCTCAGGGATCCTCACCCTGCTCTGGACTGCAGAACATTGAGGTGTTAGAAGAGACCCACAACTAGACAGAGCAAAAGTTTGACAGGGCCTGACAGCCAAATCCTATTTATTAGCTCCTCATCCTCTTTCTCCGTGAAGATTTCAGCAGCCTTTACAAGGATTTGCAACCCTCTGAGTTTTCCAACTACTAAAAAATACTCCAGGGGAGGAGTAGATCCCACTGGGCTGTATTTTTAAGCTTCTTTCAGGCATGCTTGTGTTAGTCACCTATTGCAGATTTCTTAAATAGTCTCAGTCTGTGTACCACAGGCTGAAAGCCACTGTTGTGGTGGGGTGGCAATCTACTTGTCAGTCAAAGTTAGTTTAGCTGCCTTTTTCAGAAGAAGAAAAGAAAAAGTAACAGCCTCCTGTTTCAGAAATTTGATCTACTTCTGTGCTACAGACAGAAATGGTAAATTCAGAAATTGATAATGGTAAAACAGACAGAGCCATCACAGGCCTGGATAGTAGTGACCAGCTGTCCGTTCTGTTGCTACTGGCCACTTCTCCCTGTGCTGCCCACCCTCACTTCTCACACTGTCCAGACAATAAGTTCAGAGCAGGTTTTTCTCAATTTAGCCCAAAGTTTGTATATTCTTTGTGTGCCTTCCCCCCCCCTTTTTTTTTCCACTCTCTAAACAATATCATTTGGTCTAGTAAGGATATTACTCTTCTCTACAAATTGTTTATACCCTTAACCAATCACACCTGCATCAACAGCACTTCCTTTCTCCAAAAAGGTATTTTTGTAGCCCCAGACAGCCAAGTTAATCCACTTATTCCCACAGACTCCCTAAAAAAGATGCTCCGTGCTAAAGAACCAAACTTGACTTCAAGATTTTTAGTTGAGTTGGCAGGAATTTAGTTCTCTTTTAGTTATAGTGTAACAATTGAAAACCTTGGGTGTACGTCAAGAGATGTTACTATTGGGTGTTCCAAGAATTGCTGCTGCTTTAATATTTGGGATCTGGTTCCTAAAAACTCAGCCTAGAAATCGGTTTTAATACATTTATGTTAATGCTCATGCTGAAGCTAGGTTTCATGAATGTTTGTACTGGAAGGAGTTTCCATTTCAGGTATGGAAGCAAGCCCTTCTACTATAGATGCTGTTCTCTGATTTGGAATATTAATGGTAGAAAGGGTAATGATAGAGTTGCCTGATCTTCCTGTAGCCCCGGCCATTAAAATTCCTAACATCCAAGGGCTTCATTAGTCTCCTGTGTTTAAGCATCATCCTGGGAATTTGCATTGGCTTGCTTGTTCATTACAACCCTAAAATCCTTGCAGAGTTGGTGCCTTCCCAAGGGCAGACCATAATCTGTAGGTACAGCCTGCAGCGCCGGCTCCAAACTTTCTAACCTTGTCATTTGGCTGCATTAAGAAGATGATGCGTTTTCACGTGACCAGATTCTGAAATTGCTCCGTGGAACTTACTTATCCTCCTTGCTCTTTTCTATTCCTCCCAACTTCCCCACCTGGTGTGACTTTGGGTTTAGTTCCAGGTCGCTGAAAGGACTGTTCAACACATGGAGACCTGGTGTGGATCCTGCCGAGCCTCATCAGAAACACCTGGTTCAGGCAGGATGTTGGCACTTCCTAATCCGTGGGGCGTGTGCTCTGCTAATAACGAGCACTACCTTGTTCCGTCACACTCCCAGGTTTAATTCTGACATCTTTATCAGCCACATAATCTCTAGGAATTAAGCAGGCTTTATTTCACAACACCTGTTTTATACAGAGTCATGTTGCCAAGAAATAGCTGTAGTTGTAGCCTTGAATTCTTTATTAATCAAATCCCCTGTCAATTTTCCTATTTTTCTTTTTTTTTTTGCCTGCCTGTTACATCAAGGAGAGCATATGCAGGCATCTGGTCACCCCTCTGCACCCTGCTCAAACAGTGAAGCACTTCCAATCTCCTGTAATTTCCAAAGACTACAATTATCTCCATCAAGCCAGAAATTTCCTTCAAGAGATCTTGTGTGCAAATACCCTAGGCGCAGTGCTAGAAAAGCATTTTCTTACTGCTAAATGTTACTCAGCATTAGTCAGACAATTGGTTAGTAAATATTTTTGTCCCCCTGTGACACTAGTATAGTATCCCGCTTGTCAATGGAACAGATCTTTTTGAAATGCTTCTGCTTTTACAATCATCTGTTAATACTTTTAAAGCAGTCTCCTGATGGGTCAGCATGATGGCTAGGAATTGCTCATTAAGAACTAGCAAGTTGTTGCAAGCTAAAACGTCACTTTGCTAGTGTAGCTTACAACAGTTCCCGTAGCAGACTAATGTGGAGGCATTTGCTCTGTTTCTCTTCTAATGTAGTTATGGGCCACTCGTAGCTTCTCTCTGCAGCGTGTCCCGGTTTCCGATCCTCCACGCAGACACGCGCGTTGCCTTCGCGCGGAGCTATCGCGCTGCAGGATGGGCGAGTAGCTCAGCCCCACTCGTGCAAGGCTATTTCAGTTACCTGCTCACAGCGACACGAGCCAGGCCGTGGCAGAGTTGATGTGGAGCTTTGGCCTAATGTTGTGCCCCGTTAGGGAGTTTTAAGCCTCCCTGTCTCGTGCTCTCCAGTACTTCTCCCAGGACTCACAGGGCATCTGCCTTTCTCAGCCAAGTTCTGATGTTCCTAGTGGGATCTCAATGCTCCCTTAATCCAGACAATGGACACACACCTGTAATTCATTGGTAATAAGCTGGTAGTGGAGCTAGAAGCTCCATTATTTGCTCTTTTCCCTAAATTTTGGCTTAGGATAAATGCCAACCACTTTTATCCTGTAGTGTATTTTAGAGAATGTGTAGAATAGAATGTCCAAGGATATTTGCCAGCTATAGTTAAATGCCAGTCACCTGCTATAAATTATAAAAGGCCAGTTTGAAGATGCATGTGGCAGTGGTGGGAACAAATCACTGAGCTTGAGAGCACAAGACTATAATAGAGACTGGTAAAAGGCTAAAAGTGAGTTCCTGAGTTAGCAGGAGAGAGATGCACCTAGAAGGGCAAAGAACAAGTGGCCCTTACCCTAGAATTTGATTCCTGGAAGGGAAAAAAAGGTCTCAAGGAAATGGCTGTAGCGACAGCGAGATCAGATACAGTGGTAGCTCGATAGTGCTTTACCTGGCACTGTAGTTTACCTGGCCCAGCTGCTGCAAGGTGGCCCACATGTCCCAGCTACCACAGCAAGTGAAGAGACGGGCCACCCTTCCATTCCTTTGCTAGAAACAGTCCAAGCCAAGTCATGTCGACGTTTTGACCACAGCTCCGTACCTAAGACTGAAACTGGGCTGAAACCCTCCCAATGTTGTTTCTTTTTTTATTCCACATAAGGAGGGTGAGGGGAACTGAAGAGCTTGGGAGGCAAAGCACTGAGGTGCTCGTCTTCAGTTCAGGGTGAACTTGCTCCCTTTCAGTGACCCCACAAACGCGCTGCACGTGTCCCCAGACCACCGCAAGCACCGTGTTCCCGGCCTCTCCTCACTTGTATATCCATTTACGGGGTGTATCCCCTTGAGAGCTCCTGTGCTGCGAGAGGTTATTCTGGTTTTCCATTGAGAAGGGGACAGGATGAGCACAGCTATGGTCAGGATGGAGGAGCTGCACAGAACGAAGCTGTTCCCACTCCGCGGCGGGCTTTGGCTTCCTTGCTCTGCAGCAGCGATGCCACCAACTGGCAAGAGCCGAGATCCCAAGTCACAAAGGGGAGAAACAAAATAGAGCCGAGCAGGGAAGCGATGACAGCAGCGCAAACCGGCAGCAGCAGGGCAGAAGGCAGAAGATGGAGCGCTGAAAGGGAGGGATAACGTGCGCTGCCACGCTGCTTGTGCTGTACAGCGAAGGCACCATCCGTAGCAGCCTGGAGCCGGCACGGGCCGCAGGCCAAGGAATGCAATGCGTCTCCTGGCAGGGCTGCAGCCAGGGACTGCGATGGCCACAGGCACACGCGCCAAGCACACGGTGTGAGAAAACGCTGGGGGAACCGGCACCAAGAAGTTTAAGGAGCGAAGCCTGAGCAGAAAAGACTTCGACCACAGAAGAGTTTAAAAACAAAGCAAGCAAAAGAAGCAAGCTCTTCCCCAACAATACCTTCCCAAGTCCAGCCAGGGAAAAAGAGGCAGTGAAATAGGGCAGCTGTACAGAAAACCCCACTTCTGAGAGATGGAGGAAGATCAAATGCTACAGATACACACTTCTGGTGCAGGAGATCTCTCTGAAATCCTTAGAGTCCTGCACTTGCATTCTGTACTGTCCAATACCCAAGAGGTATTTCCTTCTTATGAAAATAAAATGGTCAAAAGGAAACTCTTACCTCAGCAGGAATGAGGTACTGAACAAGAGAACAGGAAGGGGATGCTTTGAGATCTTTGCCAAAGATATTCTGAAGAGCAAAACAGACCCAACCGTGTTGTTAGATACATTTCCCACGGAAGACAAGCAATATTACTGCAGCTATGCCGTGGACAGGACTGATACTGCAACTAAGAAAAAACAGGAACAAGCTGAGAACGAGCTCTTGGGATATCAGTTCCTTTCACTTCCTTTGCATCAGTCATCTAAGCACAAAGGCCAAACTATTAAAGAAAGAAACCAAGGCTACTTTCTCTCAGCGTGCTCTGCATTTGCAAGTAAAGGAAACCATCAGCCAACACACTATACAAATACATTTTATTTAGAGATACCCATAATAAGATGCACAAATACTTTTTGTTCACCAATTTTCAGATCACACAACTTCAAGTAGTGGAAAAACAAACTGCAGTTAATTACAATTATTCTATATAACAGGGCAGTAGTAAAAGATCCATTTGTCAGACTACAGCATGGTTAACAATACTCAGGTGAGAATGTACAAGACCTAGGTATTTAAAAAGTGCATGGGGCACGGCCACACACACTAACATGCTTTTCCAAAGAGCAATATCTTTCTGGCATGTGAACACAGTAACCCGGTTAATGCAAGATGGAAAATTAGGCTCTTAATTTGATTTGGAAATGTATCTATTAACAGTGTCACCCCAAAGAGCAAATTAAGAGTTGTAATTGACACATGGATATCAATCTGTAAAATCACTGATACACTGTCCATGTCGTCAAGCAACACGTAGATGACCTAAATGAAGTTCCAGCCCACACCTTGACAGCTCTTCTACCACAGTCATCTTCAGGAGAGTTCGAAGTACTTGCACTGAGCAAGCTGACAAAAGAGCTGTAATCAGAGATCCAGACTTTTGCACCCACACCGAGTTCTTTGTGCGGGAGAAATTGTCAGTCCTCAAATTTCCAAAAACCCCATGTTCCACCTGCAGGCACACTGACTGGATCACATATTGCTGCGTTTGCTTCTATATTCCCATCTAAATGGAGAAAAGGTAGAAAATGGTGCTGATCTGACAGTAGCTGCATTGCTTTAAAGTTAGATTTAACACACGTGGAACCTGAACTCTTCTCTTGAGCGTCTCTCATGCCAAGAAAGTTTAGCAGGTTCCAGTGCTCAATGCAGTCCCTTTTTTTTTTCTGCTGTGAAATAGGGAAACAGTGTCGTATGATGCTTGGGAAAGACCAGCAAGGACTGTTCTGTGGATGTCAACACGTAAGAGCAAGAAACAAGAATTAAATCAGTCTTCAGTTGAACATCTTGCGTTGCAAACACGAAGTGAGACAGAGACTGACTTTTGCATTATAGTTGAGAGGCACATTTTGCATTGATCAACAAAACCTCAGTATACATTGCAACTTTTTGTTGATTAGAACAGACAAATCTGCAGTTAAAGCAATTAAAAAAAATCCCCAAATTCAAGTTATTCTGTTCTAGCTAGAAAAAAAACAATTCTTAAGCTGCTCCCTTACCTATTCTACCCAGTGATACCTTTCCAATGCTGTGAAGGCAGCTGCTTTCTCCATAAAACTTGTTCATTTGAGAGATCCTTGCTTCCATGCACCTTGGAAGACAAGTCATTCTGAGGCCTCCCAGGCTGGAGCTCTATACCATGTTCAGGAGAAAATTGAGGGAAAAAAGCCAATAGTATTTTGTACATATGCAGCAAACCTCAGAATAAATAAGGAGAAAATAACAACAACCAAATTGAAATAGACAGTAGTGCAGGAGCTAACTCCTCCACAGAGCAGGAAGGAGTTTGGAGCAAAACCTTTTGGATTGATAGGAGATACCGCTTCAGAGAGAGATCCAGAGCTGGGTAAAACAAGCAGGGAGCCCGTAAGCACGGCCCCAATTCACAAAGTTACTGCTGGGTACAGAAGTCTCATAAAACACAGCTTAAACGTTTGCCCGCAGGCTTTGCAGAACTGGTATGTGAAGTTATAAGTCAAGAGAGAACAGGGGATCTGCTCAAGCCCCGTGGGGCTTCCGCTGGCCAGGGGCGAGTGAGGCCGGGATAAGAGGCTGAATATGGAGACAGAGCATTCAAACAGGAGGGACGGAGCCCCATGGAAGTGTTTTAGTTTTGTTCCAGACATTTGGGCAATGGTCCAGCAATAGTTCAGCAATGCAGGTACCACCTGCATTGAGAGAGGTGCCTGCAGCAGTAAATCCCAGGTGGCATTTACACCTGCACACAGAGCCAGTGCTAAATCACTAAACAGCCACATGGAGAGAGCTGCACACAAGGCCCTTCCATTCCATCACCCCAGCAGGAAGGGCATGGAGGGGGCTGGTGGCAGCAGTAAAGGACAGTGCACCTAGGCAATGATGAAACCAAAAAGGAGAGACAAGGGCTCTGGGAACCTCAAGTGACAATCATAGAATCATAGACAAGAGGGGCAGTGAGTGACTAAGCACTGAAGAAACTGGTTCTTCCCCATGCCATCATCACACCTTCCATGGAAATACCCCAGACACAACCTGCAGTCACATACACAAGCAGAAGGCATCGGGGAACAAAAGCTCAAGGCTTCCATTGCTCAAACATTCACATATCAGCTCATCTCTGAACACATCCAGCTTAATATATTATTATATTACCACTGACCAAAGCCAATTACAGCAGCTTTGGGCCCAGGGCCAGAGTTTAGCTATGATTAGTAGTTCCGTTTTCTCATATCCCATCAATTTAGGAAGAAAAACAAGTTGCGTGGAAAAAGCCTTCAGATGGGATCAAGAGTGAGCAGAAAGTCATCGATGAGCCTTTTGTTTTTGCCCCCTATGAGTCCTCAGTTATGACCTTGAAGAAAAGGTCTAAGCACATAAGTCTCTTGACTAGAGCACCCCAGATAAGCAAACAGCCTCGGATTGATTTGAATTGAATCAATTATTAAGGGTAAAGTAGGGAAAGGCAAATTGGAAAGAAGAAATGCTGAAGATTACAAAATAAGGTGAAACCAATCTGTTCTGCTCTAAAAAGTGACTGCGTATAAAGATGGGACTTGACTGAATTTTAAGAAATAAATTCAACAGAAACTAAAAAAAAAACCCAATGAACTTCAGATTAAATCTGCAGTGGGATACAGAAAAAAATAGCTAGAACAGGAAATACACACACCAAAGCTCCTTGGCCAGTGGCTAATGGATGTCTAGTATATATGATATAGTGGCTAATGGAATTGATGACTAATTATGTTGTTTTTAAGAAAAGGTATCCTGTTGGAAGATGGCTGTACCTAGTTGCAGTTATGTATACGCATACCCACTTAAGGCCACAATTGAGGAAGTGTTCCTGTTTCATGTTCTCACAATCAGATTATATTTCGGACTGGGAAGGGGTATTTTATAGCAATCATAGCATCCTCTGCTAATAGCAAAAGAGGCAGAAACCTGGCCCAAATTCCAGATATCCAATTGAGTTTGCAAGAACAAAAATGTCTCAAAAACAAAGCCAAATATGTAATGCCTTAAAAAAAGAAAGCCACTTTTCAAACAGGAAAAAACAATTTATAAAATAATGCTGACCGGAGCTGCACAAGCACACAGGTTAGAGTTCCATACTATTTGCAATTTTCCACAGCTTCTTTTACAAGCTGCATCAATAGTTTTAAACAGTTCTGCCTTACATACAGAAACATGCACTACATTTGAAGAGAGCTGTTACTATTCCACTTGGCAGCTTCTGTGATGGTTCTGGATCCCGTGCCATTTCTGCCACAGCTCATGGCAGAAAGAGCAAGCTGAGACAGGCTCTGATAGGAATTGCAAGAGTTAAACGTGAGACCTTGGATTCAGAATGAAAGCCAGCAAGCACCAGCAAGTTCTCATTTTTCTTTCTTCAAGGCTTTGAATCTTTAAGTATATTTGGAAAAAAAAAAAAGAACAAAAACCAAACAGTTTACTGTAGAATGTCCTACCCTCAGACAAGTTGTGATCACAGCACATTTTAAAATGCCTCATGTAGTTTGTGCATCATATCCAAGTACATCATAGGCAATGGGGAAGATCCAGCATTTGTGTACACGTTAATATACAGGCAAGCACTGAGAGATGTCACAGAAAAGACTGATCTCGAGACAAACCGGTGCATTTGGTTTGTGTCTTACACCACATCCTAAAGCAAATGAGTCACAATTAACAGTAAAAACCTGTTGCAACTTCAACGTGTAAATCTTAGAAAAAGACAACGCATGTAGCCAGCCCGAAGACAGTGACAAGTTTGTGAGATAACTTTACAAAGATCAAGGTACCGTAAGAGAAAGGCACATTAACCTCTGGTTGGTCCATTCTGTTGTTATTTGGATGAGTCAGTGATTTATTTACCCTGAGACTGTGGGAGGCCTTGAAAGGGAAAGGAAACCAGGTGAATGGGCAAATAAAAAGTACAAGTTTAATGAGATGTAAGATTCAGCACCTGAATTTTCCCTGTTAATAAGGGAATCTAGAAAAGCAGTTCCAAGAAAACAAAGCATTGACTTTTATTGGGGGGACAGGAGGTCAAAGGAAAAAAAATATCAACATTTAAGACTATAAAGACATAGCACACTGCTTTAAGTGTATTATACATCCCTCTTAATTCAAAGACCAGAATTTGTACGTAATTGTTTCACTGCTTTATTTGTTCTGGGGGTAAAGCGAGGGTCTAGAAGTGGTCACACAACCCAGACTTTCCCAGCTCCAACCAACCTGTCACTCTAGTTTAGATCTGTCTGCACTTCCTTAGACCAGAACAGACCCAGCACAATAGTTGAAGGAGAGGCTACTAGAAAATGGCACCCCATTTTAACTGAAAGATTCCTTTCTATCAAGAGCATTCCTTTAATTAGCTAAGTACCCCATTGTCTTGATGAAGAAACCCAGTACTGCAAGCAAAGAGAATACTTCCTAATTTAAATCCTTGAAAATTACACATGGGAAAACAAGAACAAAAGGGCCATCTACCTGACCTCTCTGAAAGATTTCAGATTCAGTTCTTTCACAAAATACCTCCTGAGCAATGAGGAGGCATCCGGCTCTGCATCAACTCCTCTGGTGGCCCAAGAGAAACCCACGTCCTTTTACTGGCCTTCCTCTTTTTCCTTGCACCCTCTTGTCTAACCTTCCCACCGAAGTGGCCACTGGCAGAGCCAAAGGAGACCATGTGCAGGAGAACCCTTCCAGTAGGAGGTACCTATGCTCTCTTTTCCACTGCCCCACACCTAGAGCATGCCCAAACTTTTGGTGTTTGTCCTTTAGAGACCTACGTAACTGAGGACTGTGCACCCTGGCAATTGCTCTTTGAGTTCAGGTCACACCAAGGGCTGTGCTCACGGGGGAATTTTCACATGGTTTGAAGCTAGAGAGCTTGTGTATGGCTGGCATCGTCCTCCAGGGCTCAGTGTGGGCCAGGCAGCAGCTCGGGTTTGTATTTCACACAGCTCTTCAGCAGCCTTCCCTGCTATTAGTTCATTTATTTCAATAATCCAGTCATAGCAGTGATGATAGTCATAAGAACCAAAAACCATGGAAAAATGGGCTTAAAGGAAAATAAGGGCATCAGACTATGACAGATACCTTCAAGTTCCCACCCTGGTGCTGAAGATGCTGCTTCTTTGTGGAGATATAGCGCTGGACAACCCATCTGCTCTTGGTTTCCTGCAAATAAAACGGATGCTTCCACAAACAGTCTAACCAAACCTGCTTTATTTCATGTTTGCACCAAGGGAGGGACATCCATTAACAAGGTCAGCTAGTGCTTCTTCGCTGAGGAATAGAAATTAAGACACCAAACTCCACCACTTAACATAGCTAGATCATAACTTTAATCTTGGCCTCCGCAGCTGTAAGCTTTGTACAAAGCAAGTGCTCAGATGACAGAAGAGGATGAAGTTTTAGAGAAAAGGAACTGATACATAAGTTTCTTAATCATTAAGATATAAAAACTGCCAAAAATTTCACACAGAGGTGGCAAACGTTGCCCCATACCTAAGCTCAGGGGTCTCCCTCACTAAGTCATAAGTCCCTCCCACAATATAAGCTCAACCTTTGTGGACAGACTAACCACAGTAAGATCACTGGGCACTCCTGCAGCGTGCCCGCAAGTGGATCTATGAGGAAAAGCAAAGCCCATTGAAACTAGGAACAAGCTTCTATTCACTACTCTGCCATCATTTTCATCCTGTACACTAACCCCAGCAGACTGATGAGGAAACAAAACAGAAGTTCACTCACTTGTTCCTTAAAACAACTCCAGAAAGCACCTTGGTTAGAGCAGCAGTGATTCTCCTTGGCTGACATTACTGTTCAGGGAGAAAGGCTGGAGGAATGAAGTATTCAGGCAAAGAGGGTCTGGGCTTCCCTCACTGCTGTGCTCAGGCCAACTCGGCAAAGCAGCTCTCACCTCCTCAGGAATGTCCAGCACACGATACCTGACATCTGTTGAGGGGCTGCTACCCAGTAACTCATGAGCTACGTACTACTGAACTCCTAAGTTACTAACCTGATTGCATGTGATTATGAATATTGTAAGTGTAATATGCAGATATACCAAAAGAACTCTAAATTAACATGAGTCTAGTGAAAAGAACTGAGATGTAAAAGTTAACTGCTTGCTATGCTCAGCTACAGCACTTAAAACCCTGCATTACTTAGTCAAACAGCAAGAAAAAAAAAAAAAGCTTGACAGTCTTTGATGGAGATTAAAGGTCTCCCTTGCCCTTCAATCCCATCAGTCAGCTAGCATGAAAAATGCTAACTGCCCAGCTCTAGCTCTAGCCAGCCTCAAAGATCTGCCTGATTCTAAAACAAAGCAAACTCAAAGTCTCAAACATGGCTTGTCTTAATGCCAGCAGGGCCATTACTGTTGGACAGAGGTCACTGCTGTAAGTACAGTATTGCTGCAAGAACGACTGGGATGATGTGGGAGCAAAGAGGCACCACAAAGAGATCATTCAAGGAGGGTGATCAAAACTGAGCGAAATCAATCTTTAAGAAACACTGTAAAAATAAAGACAGTCTGAAAACTCAACCCCCATTGAGTCTCAGCACAGCACAGTGAGTTAAGCTACTCAAGTCTAGTCAGACTAAATTCCCCCCATCGCGGGGTGGACCTGCTGTTTGAGTGAGGTCTGCCTGACTCCATACAGAGCCCAGGAGCTCCTTCAACTGCCTTCTCCACCTCATTTGGAAGCCCTTGCCTTTCTCATCCTGACCCTAGACAGCAGTTCTGACACCTAAATCAGCAGGGCAACACATGTGCATCAAGTGAGAACGTCCGATTTCTTCTTCCGCTTCCTCTGCGGTTCACACTGGGAGAGCCAGCAGAGCATCTCCTTCCGCTGCCTCACTTTCTACCAGGGAATGGATTGAAAATGACTTGTGACTTCAGCCTGAAGGGCTAAAAAGACACCCAACACAAAATATTCTGAAACAGAACAGCTATATTGTTACAGGCATTTAAAAATCACTGAAACAATCTGGAAGGAAGTTCTCTCTGCCTCAGGTTCATTTGCTTGCTCGGCAGCTCTAAAGTAGTTTGCCTCTTGTTTTTATGGGCTCTTCCACCACACAGCAAGGATGGCTCCTTCCAGGTGAGGAGTTAGTTTGGAGGGGGACAGGGATACTCTCAAAGCAGAATACGCAGAAACCCGTGAAACCCAAAGGGATTGGGCTGTCCAGACTGAAAACTGCTGTAAGCTTCCTATGACAAAAAAGAGGGTAAAAGAAAAGGAAGAAAAGAGTACTCAAACCATGAGTCTTCAGGACTACAAATGAAAGTATCTTGGGTAGATCAGTATCACAGAGTTTCCAGAGAGGCTGAGCTGTCCTCTGCAGTAAACTACAGGCTCAGCTCATCAGTCTCCAAATTTGGGTGCCAAAGCTCAGGCCAAATGAACCCCCTCTTAGCCCCCCCTGCCCAGACCTGAAATGTTTTAATTTAATAAATCTACATCAGGACTAGGATATCCAGACCTGGAGTTTCCTGTGACATAAAGTATCTAATTATGAACTGCTGTTTCTGAAGACATGAAGGAGGCTGAGGGAGACTCAAGCGTCCACTTTCTCAAAAAGAAAAACAAACTCACAAATCAAGCCCAAATAAGAGCCAAGCAGAACGTTTCCTGCAACAGAAGCAACCTTACAGAGCAGCTGAAGGAGTTATCCCAACAGAAAAACACATCCTGCCATATTCAAAACTTGTTTTTTTCTGCCTTCTGTTCTTCAAAACCTCTAAGCTAACCAAAGCAACACAAAGCAGTCACAGAACAACATAAATGGTGCTACCATATTACTTCAAAAAAATCAATGAACAACTCTACACAGAATTGGGGCGAGCGCATTCACTACACTGAGGTGTCCTGTGGTTAAAATAGCCACTTTTTGGAGCCCAAGCAGCCAAGCACAGAGGGCTGTGAGCCCACTCAGTCTAAGCAGCCAGCCCACAAGGAAAGCAGAATGACAAAATGCAGCAAAAATCTTTGTCTAGCACCGATGTCAGGGCTCAGTTTAAGTAAATGATATATCCGGAGCAGGTGCACATCTCTGCTTGCCCTGGTTTCCACACAAGTGGGAGAGAACTGCATTCCTCCCAGGATTTCCATCCAAGTCTCAACTGCACAACCAAGCAGAAAAGCAGCCAGAGCTTTTGCTCTGCTTGGCATTCCAGGAGACTCCGAGTACAAAGACAAGGGGGCCTTTAAGGACACGGGCAGAAATGCTCCAGGAAGCCTGGCAGAACCTGCTGCAGGGATTCGTGCTGCTCTCCCACGGCAGCTGGACCCTCAGACAGCTGCCACTGGAGAACAGAGCTCCTCTCCCCATATCCTCCTCTTTCTCAGCTTCAGCAAACTGCCCACATGGCCCTGACGCAGCCAAGGTACAGGCACCTTCTCTGCTCTGCCAGCAGCAGGGACAGGAGGACATTTGTCCCAGCAGATGATGGAAGCATCACTAAGAAACCCAGAGCTCTAAAAGAGCAGCCTGGAGCCTTGTGATTTAGCTGAGTATTGGTAAGATCATGCTCCTCTCCCGGGAGGGCTCCCACCCCTATCCTGCACACCCACAATCCCAGATGAGGCTCTAAGGGGTCTGAATGTGGAATGAAGACAGGGAACTCTTGGGAAAGACTGCCTATCTCCCATAGCAAGCAGAATGGTAACAGATGCTAATGTGAACATGAGCTACCTGAAAGTTACCTTGCCGGCAGAAAGCACTGGGAAGGCTGAGACTTTTCAGCCTTAGGGAAAGAACAATTTCCTTTTCCCATGGGTTTCTTGGAGGCACTGGATAAAAACTCTCTTAAGTAGCCAAAAAGCCTAAAGCAGAGTTCAGAAAGCTTCCTCTACCTGTGAGAAAACCAAAAATCCTGGATTTTAAGCAGATTATGGGGAACCTGTGAGCTACCACAGTTGTGTACTTGGGAGCTTTAGCCCATGTGGAAAATGGTCAATGTTGGTTCACTTACTGACGAGACAACTTGTGTCCCTTGCCTCCCATTTCCCCTCTGCCCCTTCCTGAACCTCAACCCTCAGTTTCAAGGTGACGTTGCCCTACAATCCCCTTGCTGCAGAACAGCCTACCCTGACACTCCAGTTGTACAAGACAATACCTGGGATAGATAGAAAACATCATGTTTTTGATCAAGTTTTGCTCCTGGCACTGCTAAAAACTATAATTCAAATACAAATATGCTGTTGAGATAAAGTTCTGCAGGTTGGGCTTGATGGGAAAACCCCTGGGAAATTTGTCCCTGGGTTCTGGTGAGTACAGCTGAAATTTACTGTATTCCTCTATGTATAAACAGTGTCATTAGACTTGTACTTTTAAAAAATAAGATCAACTCAGGCCTGGGCCAGGCTCTGCAGATAAAGTAGTAGCTTATCTCTTATAAATATTTTTAATATTTTTTTTAATTACAAGTAGTCCTCACTCCAGGTAATGTAAGTGACAAAGTACCTGCACACACACAGCCCCTCGACTTTCACAGAAAGCCCAGGAGCAACCACTCTATAAGAAAGGAATCCTACCTCACAGCAAAGTAGGGGAGGGGGCATATGGCCAAGATAGCCTAAATGTGGGGGAAGAGTCATTTGGAGTAAATACAATAAAAAGGGATTTCAAAAAACCCTTCATATAAAGGATCAAGGAGGTTAAAGCAAAAAAATGGTTCAAAAAGATGTACAAAACTGTTGGAGACCAACAGAAAACTCTGCCAAAAAATAACTTGCATTTAAATCAGAAATCAATGGCATCACACAATTTCTTTGTTAAAAAAGGAAAAGTGGAAATCTGTGTAAGATCAGCATTTGTAAAGAGTTATTAGCTCCAGAGACCAGCATAATTCCCATGAAGTCCTGATGGAAGGGGGCCTCCTGCCACAAAGAGTTTCGTTCCAGACGAGTCGTAGCAGTGGGTGTAAACAGCATTTGGGAAGAAATTAATGTCAGAAAAATAATTCCTCCAGGTTTCATCATGATTCTGTTAAAGGAAAGTTCAGATCGTTATTGTTGCCACAAAGCCCAAACCAAAATGAAAAAAAAAATTTTGGATTAATACATTCCAAAGTTTCCGAATAGATACTTTGGAAGATACTTTCCAAAGCCTAAGAATTCTTCTCTATTAATACTCCTGAAATGTATTCTGAAGCTTTAGACAGAAGACTTTCAATTAGAAGATACTAGACACTTTCCAAATCTTTGTCTATGCAGGTTTATGCCAGTTATTTTGGCCACGGTGGGGAAAGGAAAAGGTATCAATTTTGGTTAGTTTTAAAAGCTGTATCACAATGATAGAAAAGGGAGATAAGCTGGACAAAGCCACTAACTGCTTTAAGATACAGTGCATGTCACAGCACTATTTCAAGCAGCTAAAATTTCTTAAACTGCACAATTACCTCCTTTACCTTGAGGACCATGTTAGATTAGTACCTCTTTTTGAAAAAAAAAAAACCAATGTATTTGTATATGAGGTATCAAAAGCTAGAAGCCAGATTACAGTCAGAAACTATAAAGATACTATTTAGTCCATGGATAAACCAGTGCAGGGGAAAAGCAGCCTTCACGCCTTAGCATGAAGTACCCCTGCACACAGCTTTTGCAGAACACATTTCTGCTGAAGTTCTCTCTTTCCCTCATTACAGGTATCAGTTGGCCCCAGGACTGCTTTACTGGGACTCATTTCACACAATAGCTCCCATTACTGTAAAATGAAGAGGTGCTCAGGGTCTGCAGACCTCTTGCATTAAGGGGCTCCTGCGGCTACGCGCTACTCACCAGCCAACCTTTCCCCGTGCTCAGCTTGAGGATTTCACTCCCTCCGAGCTTCTGCTTCTGCCCGTAGCAGGCACGTGGGGGCTTCTCGTCGAGGAACCGCTGGGCCCTGATATCATAGAACAGCAGAGAGCCCTGGCCCGTCCCCACCGTGATGATGTGCTCGTAGAAGCTCACGGATCGAATACCTGCGGGCAAGAAGGATGTGCAGCTCAGATGCGTGCTCTGGCTCCACAGCACTGCTGTGGGATGTCTAGTATCTTGCTTTAAATGGAACTGCTGCTGCTATTCACAGAAGCCTTAAGGTTGGAAGGGACCTCAGATGACCTAGTCCAACCCCCCTGCACACACAGGGTCACCTAGAGCGAGTGGCAGAGGATTGTGTCCAAGCAGGTTTGGAAGAGCTCCAAAGCAGACTCCACAACCTCCCTGGGCGGCCTGTTCACTCTCACTGTTAAGAAATTTTTTCTTAAGTTTCTAATGAACTCTAAATCCGAATCCTCAGCTAGGCAAGGATCCCTCTAGAACAGTCTCAGGAGGATTCTGTAGCTAGGAATTTGATTTGCTAAAGGCCTTGTCATTTCTTCACTATTTGCTGTGCAAATGTTTGTCCTGTGTATACGTGCTATAAAGCTGTTCTTTTAAACAGCCCTTTGCTTTCAGTGTTCCTGGTGAGCACACAACCTGATGCAGGGTTATGAAGGCTGGTGTTACTCTAAGTAAGGCTGAAATCCCACTGAAACCAAGAAAAAAAATAAGTGAAAAGGGGAAAAGTGAAAATTACCACACAAGCTGAAGCCAAAACCCAATTGTCACTGTAACCAACCAGGTGGGATTAAAAGTCACAAAAAATATGAATTTATCCAGCAGGGCAGGCAGATTGTGGATCTTTTTTCTAACTGAAAAGAATAAGTGAAGGAATTAGTGGTACAGGCACCACTAAGAGCATATTTAGAGAATGATTCAAAGATGTTCCTAAAGGGCTGCAGTATCTAGGATTAATCACTCACATCATCCTTAAAACACAACTTGTGCCTACAGATGACCAAATTAAACCCATAAACACACCCAGCAGTGAGCTAGGTGAGACCTGGAATAACTGAAGTAGCAAATGGAGTCTCCCTCTTGAGGCCACACATTTCCCAGGAAGAAGGGGAGGTGCAGCAAGGTGGGTTCTGCCCAAAGGGAAGGGTTGGTCTGTGCTGCACAGGCTTTACCCATTACGCAGCCCCACTGCCTTCAGGATAAAAGTCATCCCTGAAGGAGGAGAGGACCCAAACCAGGCACCGCCAGCACCAGGCACAGTGAGAGCTGCTGCACATGGAGATCTAAAGTTCAGAGCCCTGCATTTTTCCCTACGCTGGCTAGAAAACACCACCACTTGCAACAGACACCGAAAACTGCCTTTTTATTGTGCATAGAGCAGCTGGGGTTCCAGTGGGGAAATACTAGTCCCAACTTAAATCCTAATAAATTAGAACCCTCCTCTGGCCTGTGTTTGTTACAAGGACATTAATGATCTGCACATAACATGGACTTGCCACATTCAGCAGGTGTACTTGGAAGAGCCAGAAGGCAACAATTTAGAGCACATAAAGGTCAACCTAGATTTAGTCCAAAAATCAACAACCTATTTTCTAGAGGTGCTGCACTGCACCAAGTCCTAGTGGAAAATACTCAGCATTTGGGGAAGTAATATTATTTAAGTGCCTGCACCACAGCACCAGTAAGTGTTTGATGACTGCCTGCTACTCAGAACATGGACTGTCCAGAAGAGTGGCTTTCTCCACACATCAACTAGTGTCCTAGAGCTACTACTACCTATACTTACATAATTTCCAGCACTAATAATCACATATGCAAGGCAGAATTAGCTACCAACAACCACCGGGCAACAGTCAAAGGTCATGGTAATTCTTCCCCATGGTAGCAAAGAGTAGCTGGCTCCACAGCACCCTCACTGAGAGCACTGCAGGGCAGACAGTTGCTGTTCAAGTGGTAAGTCTGTCAAGCACCAATTCTCACATTGTAGAAAATCCTCCCACAAATGAAAGGAACAGCCCTGACATCTATATAGGCAGCACTGTTCAAACACCAGTAACCTTCCAAACACTTGTCTACATACATTTCATTTTGCTAAATTTCCTCTTGAAGAAAAATAGAGAGAGGTGCTCAGAGTCAAACTAAACAAGGACTGCACCTCATCTGTCACGGATTAGGATGGATTAAGTAGCAGGCTACCCCACAGTGACTTCTCATGCTTCAACATAAAAGGCAGAGGGAGAGGCATTTGGGACCATCCACGCTGCACGCCCTCACACGAAGCACAGGTTGAAGTGTACAGGATAGAAAAGAGAAACCACAGGAGAAAACACAGCTCTCCAATCTGCACTGAGCTCAAGAGTGAACATTTGAATTCAGTACTGACTACTGGAAGTCACATTCATGGCTTTAAAATCAGGAAGGGAGCAATCATAGCATAGATTCCCAACACTACAGCAAAGCTCCACTCCCAGAGGAAAGTGCAAGAACAGGCAGTGTTAACAGCAGTGCAGACACTGGATTTATCTTCAGATGAAGTTTTAGTAACAGACTTATAGTGTGGAATTAGAATGTACACATTTGTAAGAATTATGTTGATGGGGTATAATTCAGCTAAGCATGATGAAAGAGCTAATGTGGTCTACCACATGATTTCAGGGATGCTCTTAAAGCAAACTAAGTAATCCTGGTGCAAAAGGGGGAAACCTGAACACACTATTGGTATTTTATTCTGCAACATGAGCGTCTTCCTACTTATCAGCAGTTTGTCTTCTTGCAACCTTAAATACAACCTTGACTGCTATTTCTGCAAGCAAACTAAAGCACCCTATGCCAGGTTCCTTACCACTGCCTCGTTCTTTGGAACAGACGGATTTAACATTGTGAGAAGGCTGCCTGGGATCCAGGAAGGAGACGTGGGCCTGTGATCCTACTGCATACACCGACCACTCCTGACCATAGGCCAAACACACGTTCTCCCTGCAGTATGGCAACTTTGTGGAAAGCAACTGGAAACATAGAAAAAAAGAGCAAGAAGTTAATAAAATAATTCCATAAACTATGTTCTGAAAATCTGTGGTGCGAAAACAAAACGCAGCTACGAAAGAAGTTTTGTGACAAACCTAAAGGGTACAGCAGCAACCTGACCAACAGTAACTGGGATATTGTTTCAAGGAGTAACAACTTAGACTTAAACACAGGAACTGAGACATCAGCTCCCAACTGACCCTTTGGCTCATACACTAGCCTACGTTTGGTTGGTGTTAATTTATGAGTGCACTTTAAACAGCACAACTTTTTATGTACACAGCTAAAAATTCATCATTCTCTACATAAGAGAATTCCAGCCCACTGAAAAAAACAGCTAAGATCACTTCCTATCCTCCAAAATAAGGGAGTGATGAAATTTCTTCTCAGGTTTAGTTTTAAGGAATTGATTTAATATAAAGCTTTCAAGCACTTTCCAGGCTCTGATGAACATTCTTTAAACATTAGAAGTGAACAAAAAATTGAGAACAGTCTTAATTGCTAGATCATTGTTGAAATTCCACATCAGGATGAAATGTACCTTTGATAGTGTGTGTTCTGCTTTCCAAAGATGGAAATATCCATCTAGGGATACAGCTCCCAGCTCCTGTAAGTTAAAAAAAATAAAAAGAAGAGAAAAAAAGTTAACTTCAGTCTGATCCATGTCTTTACAAACTCAGACTCTAAGTCAGGCTGCATATTCCAGGATAAACTCACCCCTCCTGTACAGGCTTATTAGGACAAGTTTTCATTTTGTATTGATTTTGACTGATGGAATGCAATAAAACACAACACAAAGGTGCTGGGTAACATAACAGTCAATAACACAGTAAATAACTGAATAATAACCTAAAAAAATATAAATCTTGTCACCCAAACAATCAAATAATGAATCACTGCACAGTACAAGCCAAAGCTGGCAATTCTCTTCAGCAGCTCCCACGCTGGATCCTACCCTGAGGTAATAATTTATTTCCAGGCAATACTCTATTGAAAAAGCTAGATGAGGTCTGCAAAGGGGAGATTAATTAACAGCTACTGTATAAAATAAATAAAACCCACAAGAGCACTGTCCTCCTTTAGAAAGGAGAGTCTTCGCTCCAAACCTTCCCTGTTCATTTAAGGGCAGAGACAAAAGCAGCAGAGGAAGAACTGCTGCTCCCACTCCCCTCAGTGGGATTCATCTCTAATAATAACAAAATAAGGGTAGGGGATGGTTTGTGTTCAGCATTTGTCAAATGTCACCAAAGCAGGACCTGGTATCTGCCTTGTGTCCGTCACCTCATTGCTGAGCGATCCAGCAACAACCCAGCAACATCCAGAACAGGCACTACCTGAACGTTACCCACTCTTCACACAAGGAGAGAAGCACCCAGAGCAGGAGCCAAGCTGCAAGAAGTGTTTTGATCTACTTCTTGCAAACTGTCCTCCACCCCAGTCTCGTGCGCACCCTCCAGGCACGAGGCTCAACACCAAACAAGAAACCTTCCTTCTGATTTTTTCTTCCTCCTCCTCTACGTCTTCTCTGTTTACTTGAGGCAGAAACAGAAATAAGAGACAATGGTCATTGATACAAGGATGCTAAAGACTCCGGATACATTTCCAGTATACCTAACCTTTAAAAAACACATATGGACACTTTTAGGACTTCTTCCAGCCACCTTGCTTATCTTACTGACCTTGTTCTTATTGTTGAAAGCCAATGCTCGAACTTTGCAGTTGTCAGGATTGGTGTTCTCCTTGGGAATATCCTTCAGAGCCCTGTGGGTTATGTGGGCATACACGGGAACTTGGGAGAGATTATGCCTGGCATCACTTTTGGACAGCACATCCTCTGTGACTTCCCAGAGACCCATCGAACCATCCCGGGAACCTGCATAAATAGTGTAAAAAAACATTTCACAATTTCTGACATTTTTCTACAGCGTCTGAAAACGAATAACATTGCTAATCTAGTTGAACATATCATCACTGCTTAAATATTAATAAGGAATGATCTCACTAAAATATTAGACTCAAAACATTGAACTTAGTAAGATCTATCATCAGCTACAGGGTATTCAGGCAGCTCCAACGACCTCACCCATTTGCACACTGACAGCAGTCAGCAGGAGAGGCAGTGCAACAGTCACTGCTACAAACTGACACACAGTACAAAATAAACTTGGTGGACGGCTACAGAAGCCCAGGCACAAACATTTAGTCAGGCCTATGAACATCAGGACTGACTGAGCTTATTAAATCAGCATGAAACCTGTAAGAGAACTCTTAATTAGGTTCATGTCAATTTTTAATCATTTGGTTTGGGGGTAAGGTGAAGACACTGCTGTGCACTGAACAGAAACACCTATTTTAAGATGTTGCCTTCAGTTCCTCAATTTAAATAGAAGTATTTGATAATTCCTAGCGGTCCCTTAAATTCAAATATTTGCTGTTCCACTCTTTCAGATACAGGTGTAACTGCAGTCTGAGACATTAGGACAGTGTCAGAAGCCAGTTGCACTGGCAGCCTCCTGACCAGGATTCATTAGCCAATTTCAAAAGAACTCACTTTAGCAATCAGGCTTTCTAACCACGCTGAGAAACTTCCCCCTGCTATCTCACAAGCGTGCAGATTAGCAAGTACATCCTGTCCGAAACTTCATGGAGCAGAGAGGACACAGCTTTATTCTACTCACATTTCCCCTCTTGAGCACACAGAAAACATTCAGAGCAACACAGTTCAATTTCACATGCTGGCTTTCTTTATTCCATTGGGTCCTTATCTTTCCCCACGGACAGGTAATCTTCTTCACTCTTCAGGCTTACTGACTTTAAATGATTGTTTTTTAATGCAGAATTGTAGTTCAGAGACTAACTCAGCATTTATATTAAATTGAAAACAAAAAAAGAAAATCAAATCTCAAGATTAGCCGCTTTTTTTTTCTTTTCTGAAAAAAGCTATCAGCCCAACAATTTTAGTTTTGGGGTTTTATACAGAATAGTTTGCCATCTGCAGGCTGGCATCTCTCTGCATAAAATACTACTGTTGTCACAGAAAGCATATTAAAGTTATTCATGCATTAGCATATCATTATTGTAAATATACCAATAACATTTCAAGTTATGCTGATAGCCCATCTGGCTACGAAAAATTCAGTAACCAGTGCTTTAGATTACAGGTTTCTGTATTAAATGCTGTGATGAATACACAGACTTCGACTAATGGATGGATAACAGACTTCATTAATGAGTTCTCAAAGCATTTTTCAGGAAACTGATACTGCTCTGCTGCATTTCCAAGTTATTAACTGTTAACCAAACTCCCTCTAGAATTTTTCTACTCTTCTGCGGAATCTTTAGCTAAAACTCATTAACTTCAGTGACCCTATCACAGCACCATTTAATAAAGAACACGAATGTTTCTCATAGGAAAAAAAATCAGGACCAGGGCTCCGCAAATAAAACAAAGCACTGTCCTAAGACTGAGAATGGCTTAAATGGCCATGGTCATCTCCAGTGGCTTTGAAGGGAGCTATCCCCAGAACACACACAGTACAACCTCTTAAAAACATAGTAATATAGCTCCATAATTACAGAACAAATTGTGCGGTCAGGCACAGTAAAAGGCTCCTTAAGACTTCACTTCCCATCCCCATCAATAGCTCTAACCAGGAGCCCAGGGATGGTTAATGTTTCTTTTAGCAATGGTTGTTTACAACTTGCAGGCCTCAAGAAATGAATGGGTTAAGGTATGAAACACATGGAGAAAATGCCTTAGTGAGGGCACTGCAAGGCTTGGACCCCTGGTCCAGGTTCATTCCTCTGAAGTTAGGAATTTGTCTAACTGTAGGCTCCCTTCAGACAGCAGAGGCATCACCTCAGAAGGAAAAACAGACCGTGCATGAACTGAATCTCCCTCTTGGGGTAATTCTTTTCTCTCAGTAATTAAAAGCAGTAAATATAATTAGGATCCCAAGTGCAGTCACTCACTTCAGTGAGCCAAACTAGAATACATTCAGACCCCATCTACATTTCAAGTCCAATCATGCTTCTGTCCCGGTCATTTCCTCTTCTGGAGACAAGCAGACAGAGCATGTGTCAACAGCTGCTCTAGGGAGTTTTAACCTTGTTTTCCCCCCTACCCTAACTCTACAGTCCCAGAAAATCACAAAGGTTTGAGAACAAGGATACTGCCACGTTAATATCACTCTTAGTCAAACAAGGCTCCTCCTTATGCCCGGATAAATGCACCACCCTTTGAGCTACCAGGTGCTGTGCATCACTAAGATATTCACAAAAAAAAAAAACAAACAAAAAAAAAAACAACAACAACAAAAAAAAAACTTGACTTTACCAGAAACAGCCATAGTATCGCTGATCCATGCGATTGAAAATATCCAGTCCTTGTGCCCATCCTGGAAGAAAAAGTCAGATCCCTTGAGATGTTATACCCTAAAAAGGTCTAAAAAGGACTGCAGGTATTTTGAACAATCTAGTGTTTAGCTCAGAATAGACGTATGTAAAAACATCATACAAAAAAGACTATTTAATGCAAAATGCTAGACCAAGTGTATGATGCTAAAAAGCCATTTGGTGATGAAAAGCCCAGGCTATCCATCCCAGGCCTCTATCAAAAACATATTGCCCCCAATCTAAGGAGTTACATTTTTCCCCCTCTGAAAGCAGCATTTTTTATTTCAGCAAAATAGTTTATTTCAGCAAAATAGTTTCATTACCTCAAACATATATCTCCACAACAGATTAGTAACCAAAATATTAAAATACTATAATACATGACCTACAGAATAACAGTTCTACATTAAAGATCTTTTTCCAAGACTTAATTTTCAAGAATCTTTTCTTCAATTAATCAGAAACCTGTGGGCAAAAGTGTGAGGGTTTAGCTCTGTTTGCCAAGCTGCAGTCACAGCAGCATGAAAATGAATCAAAATCTTGAGCTGAGCTTTGCTGCAGCTGGTTATCTGCCTCCACAGAGATTCTGACCTCTGCTGTTGCAGCTAATATCTATGTGAAGTACTAATTCCAAAGGAAGGAGAAAGAAAAGTAGAGAAGGGCTTATAGGACATCACTATACTCATTTTAGTTCTCTTATCTCTCCTTTTTTTAAATTAAAAAAAAAAGGCTGGCTATTTTAAAAAGAAAGCCTCATAACAAAAACACTCTGGTCCGACTTATACCTAACTTATACTACAGGGTTAGGACAACTCCTCAGAGGCAAGGTCAGCCTTCAGAATAATACATATAAGCTGCACCAGAAAGGGGGAAAAACTCTTTTTTTTTTTTTCCAATTTCTCAGAGATTTTTCATTGAAACTGGTTTTGTGGCTCAGTTTCAGGTCACCGTCACAAGTGGATTTTACTAGCATTTAGGAGCTTGTCAGGTTTTGATACTTAAAAGGAATCTAAAATGGACCTAAATGAAGTTAGAAGGAAGAAATCAAGACTGAGAGTCTTCTCACACATTTGGCTACATAATTATAAAAAAAACCCACAATTTCATTAGTAATACACTTGCTCAGATTTTCAGAAATTCACCCTTTAGTCTATTAGTCTATTTTCTGATTATCGGATTCCCAAATCCTAACCTTGCTCTGACTTTAGGCCCTTCAAAGCACTAACTTTTACAAGTCACAGAATAAACCTTCCCCAAATCCTTCCACTTACGTCTCCCACGCAGACAGGATCAAGCGTAGGCAGGCGATAAATTGCAAGACTGTTGGGATTGTCTCCACCTGTGGCCAGGAGGGTCCTGGAGGGGTTGAGCTCGATGGCGTGAATGCCACAGCCCTGCTGGTTCACCATGCCAGGTTCCCGATCCTTCAGAATAGGAATCTTGGTGATTTGACCGGTCTGGACATCTACCACAAACAACTGGGGGGAAAAAAGACAAACATGCAAGTTAGCATTGGAGAAATATATATATACACAAATACAATCCAGTATGAATAAATATTCTTGAGATTTAAATTATAAGTGCTGCAAAAGTATAACGAAAAAGACAAGTTACTGAATTACTTCTCAAAGTAAGTAAAATACCTTCCTTTCAGTGGGTTTTATTTGATTCCACTTGTTTTCATCATAATGAAAGAGGAAAGAGATGTAATACAGGAATTGTCAGGAGGGGTTTCCCATCGCAAGGAACACAGTGTATTTTCTTCACAAAACAAAACTGTCTTCAAGCTTCCCTGAACAGTGAGCAAGATTGAGACTCATCTCAAAACAGTCAGTAACCCCAGAATCAAGGCACTTAACACCAGCTTCTCCCATCCCAGATAAGTTATCATGAAATTTTCACTTTGTTGGCATCTTATTAATTAATACGACTAGAGTTTATCATTTTGGGGTGATACAAAGAGAATAGCAACTGCATATAACACCGACAAGGTGGGCATCCCTCCTTCCAAAAGATACTTAGCTGCATAAATCCTCCTGCAAAATCCTGCTGATAGGAGAAAGCAGAAATCCACTCCCGGTGATCTGTGCCCTGGAACTCTAAACTCCATCTTCACCCCACAGCTGCTCTTCCACTGTAACCAAGAGCCTTGCACACACAAGCAGGGTACAGTTCTTAGTCACTGAAGGTTCCCGTTGAGGCCTTGTGGTTTGTGTGCAGGTGGGGGTGTCGGGCAGGAAAGGCCTTTCCTCACTCCAAGCCTCCCACCCAGGGATGTGCAGAGCAGCCCTTGCCCTAGTCACAGCCCTGAGACCCCCTGCAGCTCTCACACAGCAGCTCTCTCCTTTAGCCTTCTCCTTGAGCAGACAGTCTTTTCTCCTCATTTTTTATTTCCAACAGCAGATAAAAATCCCCTCCATCTTCTAACTGCAGGTAGAGAAGCAAAACAAAAAAAATACAGCACAACAGTTAAGCCCCCGAGGTGAGGGCTTGTCAGCGTCACCGGCAGGTGCCAAGGCCGGCACGGGAAGCGATAACTGGAAGCGCGTCCGTGCCCCGGGACGTCCTGCAGACTCAGGGCAGCCACGGCTCAGCTGCCACCCAGTCACACTCCGAAGGGCATCTCAGTGATAAAAGGGCTGGAATTCAAAAATCCTGGACATTCAGTCCAGTATCACCTGTCTCACAGCCTTACGAGCCATACCCAGGTGTTTGATACTAGGTTAAAAACTCAGACTTATTCCAATTCAAGTTCCTTTCACAAAGCTAAACTCAAAGTAATTGGACTGAGAAGTTAAATATTTTACATCTTGAGCTCTCAGAGACTTTCACACTTCTGCTCGTCATCCTCAACATCATTTTCATACAAGTTTCTACATTAACACTCTCAGAAGAAACCAAACCACAGGACACACTTAATGTCCTGCAGGGTTTTCTTCTGCTCCTACCCCAGTCTAACGTGCCTTCAGCTCTTAAACAGCTTCTATCAAGTTCTTATTTTCTCCTCCAAGTCTATGGTATTACCTTAAGCAAAACAACAACTGCTCTAGAACAAGAAGCTTCACCTAGCTCAGGGTTTAGCTCTGTAGTTTTCAACTGTAAAGTTTTAAGCAGCAGCTCTTCTACATGCTGGGTAAGGAACTTCACACACCACGTGCAGGATAAGAGCAACCATCACCTAAGAAAAAGAGAAGTGAGACTGACATGCGCCAATCGCTGCATCGGCCGGGGCAGCACAGGAAGACAGATCACACTTGAGAGCTCCTCATTGCCCAGGCAGCTTCCCCGCAAGTCCAGCAAGCAGAAAGCCCAAGAACTGTAACATCACTCCCTTTTTTACTTAAGAAAAGGCCTAACAAGAAACATTCCCTGCTAAGAGGACAAAAAGAGCAAACAACTTAATACTCTTAAGGGCACCGCAACAGGAGTCTAAAATATCTGACATCTTAAAGCAAGGATTTAAACAACCTTAAGCATTTACTCAGAACTAAAGTGTACAATGGCAAAAACCTGGGGAAAAAAAAGAAGAAAAAGTTAATCTTCCTCCAAGCAAACTGGTAACTTCACTACCATTGAAATAAATACATCCGCAAATAATTCTTAAGCAGCCTGATCTGTAGGATTCTTGAGAAAGTGCTGATAGCTGTGTTGTAAAACCAGTCTTTATCTCAGGTGGGAATAAAGCTCTCTTCTTTAATAGGGCACTGTATGTGAAAGTCATCATTCCAACTTTTACTGGCTGCAGGAACCCCCAACAACCTCCAAGTCATCAGCTGTGCCTATTTGTGCCTTTATTTTATAGCTTTACACACAATCTGGCTCCTGCTGACAGCAAGAAGTTTGCATGTCAGCTGTGAGCACGCAGCACAATTTGGGAGCTGCCAAGCAACGAAAGCTCTGGCCTCTTGGCACAAGTGCCAGGAACTGCTCCTCACCTGTGAAACACAGAACAGGCCTTGGCTACATTCCTCGCTGCTGGCCAGCCTGGCTCTAAGCAGGAAAAGGGCTGGATGACCTGATTGAACAGAATCCATCTTCAGCTCTTCCCTCTAGGGGAATTCCCCCTAGGAATTCCGAGCCTGCAAGAGCTCTGTCACTCAAGGAGCTGGGCAGACTGGCATGGCCAGCTACTCTGTTTGTCACAGCCAAGAACCTTCCTGATCTGGATGCAGTTTTTACACACCATGAGACTGTGTCCTTGTTTTTATTTTGTATTGCAGCAATGGCAAGCAGCCCCTTCAGCAAATTGCTGAGAAGCTGTTCCTTTATCAAACTGCTTACAAGCAAGTTGATCAAGAAACTGCCTGTTTCATAACTGAAGAACTTAAGCCATTTGCCAGAAGTAGGGAATCAAATACCTAAGAACAAGAAAAAAAAAAAAATAGAAATCTCTTCTCATGTAGAGTATTGACACCAGGATCTGTTAGCCATGCTCCTCCAGCCAGTCTGTTTCCATCCTTGAGCTGCATTTCAGGGACCACAGCTGACGGAGGAAAAATAAAAGCAAAGCTACCAAATGATTAAATATAACTTTCACAAACATCTTTTTTGGTTCAATGAATTTGGCTTCTGCAAAGCAGCAGAAGCTGTTTGTGCATGTGCTTTTATAAAGTTACATCCAAGCAATCTACTTCTACATTGGGAAATGTTCTGGGCATAGGGCTATTCATTTCAGTAAGGAAAAAAACCCATGAGTTTGAAAGTCCTGATCTTCACGTGAAGAGCAAGATAAAAAAAAAAAAATCAGGCCTACAAAATGCCAGCACATAAGACTGTCTGATGTCCTCTGCTGCTGCCCCCACACACAGAACTGCAGGTCTATCTTTTACTTGATAAGGCAAATCAATCAGAGGGTGCCACCCTGAGCTATAATATGTTTTTATCACACAAACAGGATGGATTGGATTTATGAAGCACAAGAGATGCAAAGTGCTTGCTCTTTGCGCAAGAAGAGGCGCTAATGATATATTCTGCACTTGATTCTTCAGATACTGCTGTCACAGAAATCAAAACCATTCAAGCTATTCACATTAACATCTGAAAGAAGACCCAACATATTGCCTTGCTAAGAGCATAGTCCCACCCGAGAGACAACAAAGGAGTTGTGAAACTGCATCCCAGTTGAGGCCAGTGGTGAGGAACCCACACGCTTCTCCGCACCCAGTCTCATCACCTTTCTGACAAGGACTTAGTGCTCAGGCACCTCTCTCTGGGGTCAGTGAGATCCTATCTCTGCCCTCAGTGAAAACTAACCCTACAAGAAAACAGGTCTGAATGCAAAGCAGACAACAGATGCAGGCGAGTGCCCCGGGCACTGGTGCGGTGGGAACATCCTGTTCTGCAGCAGCGCAGCTCCCTCGACCAGCTGAAGCTGCCCACAAAACCTTCACCCTCGGCCAAGCTGGAGAAGGACATCCCTGCACTCCTTCAAACTCCTCTTTGCTAACAAAGGAGCCAGAACAAGGCAATGCTTAGTGGCATTATGCTAATAGCATTGCTACTTACCCTGAGCAGCACTGTCATTATTCCAATTTCTCCATTTATTTACTCACATTGTAAACACCTTCACGTTCTATGTTTGTAAAATGCTCGGCATAAGGTTTTAAGTTGTATGGCAACAGAGACTTACTAATATTTGCCACGCCCCAACAGAAAACTCAGTATTTAAAGACAAAGCTCTCAAATCAGTACAGCTCCTTTCCAGCAGAGATCAGCCCATGCACTAATTTTAGCACAAAATCCACTTACAGAAGAAAATCCAACTCACTTGTTGAGTCCAGGTGGCTCAAGTGGGTAATGACCTTACACCTTCCCTGAAAGGGTCCAACGACAGAAAATGAAACAGTGCAGAACGTAAAGGATTGTCTGAGAAGTGTGCAACAGTAAGAAGCCAGGGAGCTGCCCAGCTCCAAATCCACCTTTCCAGAGAGGACAGTGCAGCCAGGCACTCCACGTTGCTGCCAAACCCTCAGGCACTGTGGGCTGTCCCACGTGCACTTTGGTGTCACTGACTTTGCTCACAGCCAAAATCATGTTTGGCAGTTTGGATTTCTCTTGTCCTCTGTGTTTAATTTCAGAAGGCTGGCAGACAACTACCACATGCTGGCAGATGGCAAAGGATGGAGAAGCAAGGGACTCAATCTGCTGAAGGGCAGCGCTGCCACCCACGCCAGAGCCAGCAAAGAAACCAACAGCCTCTGAAGGCCGACATGGGCATCACGTGCAGCTGACAACCAAATACTCCCGAGAGACAAGAAACATCACCTTGCTATTTACTCAAAAGCCACCAAAAGAAAGGCAAGCAGAGGTGTCAGAGGTTTATTTACACTGATTTTTGGTCAGTGTTCAGTGGACTTCCTGTAGGGACATGACTTCTCATTCTCTTGCTGGTATTGGGAAACAAGCAGCCTTCTGATGGAGTCTTCTTGTCACATGGACAAAAAAACCACAGAAGATACATTAGCTTGCAAAGCAAATAAATCCTTTTCCCTATACAGGCTGTATGTAAGAATAACTATACATCATGTTCTCACTACTACAAGGTCTAGTACTGCCAGACTAGATTACAATTACAAGGCATACACAGAACAGAGGTGGGAGCTTCAACAAATGACAGGTCCCTACAAGAAACAAGAACTGGCCATTTGCAGCTGGGAATCCAAGGCAGCACATGGATCTATCAAGGGCAGAACAAGTATGAGGGAGCATCCAGAAAGCAAGTTGTTCATGTCTCGGAAGGGCCATGAGAAAATTAGCAGAGCACCTTCAACAAGAAATTTTTTTAAACACAAGTCTATTGGATTTTGGAGAAAAAAATCATTCAGGAATATTAGAGCCCTGGCACCTGCAAGCTATTTTTTTGTTGTTGTTATTTGGGGAATGATGTAAAACTCTAGTGTTTTTTCATCTTTCAACTTCAAAATTAAAGAACAATTATGTCTGAATGCAGACAGATAACTGAGGAAGGCAGCTACAAAACATGGATTTGAAGTTTTCAGAAGCAGCAGATTTACTCTCCACTGTTGCCTGCAACGGATACAACTCAAAATCAAGTCCAGCACCCAATCTTCAATGCCTTTTTCTGCCTTAAAACTGTCTCCCACGTAGTCTCTAAGTCTCTCTGCAACGCTGGAAGAGAAGACACTAATTATAAGCAGTATCTTCTCCCGAGACTTCATGGTATCAGCCTCTGGTATTTCCATACTGTGGTGACACACACACTAGGCATTTGCACCTCTCACAGATTTACCTGCTCATCAAGTTCTTTTTAATAACATTAAGAAGCCCAACATATATAAGAACAACAGGATTCTGGCAAATATGAAGCCACCTCACAAAACCCCAGCTGATTATAGTTGAATTTTTAGCCACTTAGACACTTGCATAAGTTCCAAAATTATAAATCCAGAAGTCAAAATGCAGCTTTAAGAAACCTAACTTTGTTTTACAGAGGCCAACTGTAAACACCTGAATTCCCTGAAGAATCAGGTTTTCAGATATAGAGTCATAACCCAGGATATTTAGGGAGATTTAAAAACTCACCCCAGACCACTGAACAAGAAAGTTACAATACTCAGAACTGAACAGCTGACAGAGAGCTCTGTATTCCCCTTGGTGTTTATAGTGACACTGGTCACTACACTGCCAAGCGGTTAAAACAGCAAAGCTACTCCTCTTACAGACAGCAGGATGCTTTTATTATTAAAAACAGTGAACCCCTCTAGTCCAGCATGGCCAAAGGCAATTTATAAATTAAATGCTAAAAGTTCTCAGTGTCCTATTCAAACTTTGATTAAAATAACTGCTGTGGCTTATATTTTCCTGTTGAATTAGCTTTAATTATGTGCAAGTCCTATGTAGCAAAACCCATTAAAGTTTACCAGGCTGTTTTAGATTTACACCCAATGAAAACACCACAATTTCAGTGTATGAGAACCAGTAAAGGAACTCATCTTTATTACATTGCTTACATGGAAGATGAGAGAGAGCGAATCTTATAATTATGAATGTGGACTTTAAAGCTCTGCTTGTTAAAACAGAGACAAAAAGCAACCACGCTAAAGCTCCTACTATATTCTTAATTTGTATATAATCTTTTCCAAGGACAAAGTTGCCTTCTTTTGCAATCACTACATTTTGCTTAATAAAAGGCCAAGTCCACGCGCAACCAAGACCAGGTTCAGCTGTGGAAACACCCACTTCGTTGCAGCGCACGCAGTGGGAACAACAATATGGTTGAATCCCTCTTCAGTTCTGGGATTGCTTGGTCACAAACCATTTTCTGCAGGGTTGCGCCAACAATACCCTTGCCCATTTATCTTGGCTGCCGCGGTGAGGGAACTAAAGCAGTTACAGAACGCAGCAAAACTGTTGTAGCCCTATAAAACACACGGCGGTCTCGCTAAAGTAAGCAAGATTTCGAGAGCGTGCGGTGCAGCAGGAGTTTGTCTCCTGTAAGCTGTTTCATGAACACTCCTGGCTGCTGAGTAGATGAACACACGTAAAAAAGGCAGCAAGCTTCAACTTGAGGCTTATTCTGTTATAAGATTGTGTTGTTTACGCAGCTAGGTCTGGCTTCCTTTTATGAGCTACTTCACTAAAGCTTCCTGCTATGTGACTGTGAACTGCTGCACCAGGTGTGAAATGAGAAAAACAGAGCTGTCCTTTACACATCACAGCACTGAGCACCGCATCTATATAGAAGTAAATAAAACATTTTAAGGCAAAGAAATAAACACAAACCCATAAGCCCTGAGGTGTATGAGCTGTTTCACCTATGCATTTCTTACAACATCTGATTCATTGCTATGACACAAACTTGCAAAAACCAAGCGCTGGACTTGGCACTAATTCAAACAAGAACTGCATACGTGAAATGCCTTTTCCATCCAGTGAAATTTGATTCATTCCAGACAGGGTATTACCTAGAAACTATGATCTTTTCCACTTCTTATTTACCTAGGATATCATTTCACTATTCTTCAATAATGTTTCAAGTCAAAAACACCACTGCAAGTACCTGAGAAGGCTTCTTTTTTTTGTTAAAACAAAACAAATTATATAAACCACAGGACTATTTGAAAACTCAAAACAGTTTTAGAGTGGAAGAAATACTGCAAGTAAAGAAAAATACCGTAAGTAAAGTCCTGAAAATTAAATCAAGCTTATAGCATTTTATTAAGGTTAGGAATTACCTCAAGTTTAACCATAGCTGTTTTGTAGGTCACTTTTCCAAGCCATCAGCACAGGAAAAAAAAAAAAAAAACAAAAAAAAAACAAAAAAAACACACCACACACACAGAAGCACAAAGTGCAAGACCGAGCACGGGGGTTGGTGGGGGGGGAATAATCCTATTAGCAGTTTCTGCAGGCAGAAAGTCTGCATTTACAAAAGCTAAAACGTTCGTTAGCTCTGCCATTTACGGGACAAGAGGAAAGATTCAACTCCATTGTTATCCCCCTTCCCTCCAACAGAAGCAAATTGCTCTTCCCAGACTAGAGAGGCTGGA
>VZSG01000659.1:111624-172037 GCA_013398315.1 Nothoprocta pentlandii
GGCCGCGCTGAGGGCGGCGGGCCGGGCCGCGCTGCTGCTCCCCGGGCCGGGGGCTGCTCGGGCCGCGGCGAGACCTCGCTGCTGCCCGGGCCGGGGTAAAACGTTTGGCGGCCGCGGGCGTTTGGAAGCGAGGGCTTCCCCCGTTAAGGAAGTCCGTGGAGATTCCCCCTGTGATGGGGGAAGCGCCTCGCGTCCGCGCTGCGTTAATTCGCTTCTCTCTGGCTTTGCGCTGCCAGAGCCCTGGGGCTCGTCTCGCCTCTGCCCCGCTCAGTCCATAGGTCTCTGCTGCGCTGGCGCTTTCGCCGTGTCTGCTCCGCACCCGAAAGCCAAAGCTTTTTATTCCCAGTGGGTCGTAGCTCTCCATGTCTTTGTTAATGTTTATTTCTGGATCTGCTCTAGTTATCTGTTTCGCTTCTGAATGGGGAAGAGGATGCTGCCTTTCTCAGCCCTGGGGAGACAGGCATGCCAAGGGTGTGCTTACCCTGGTGTGAGAATGAATCCGTCAGTCTGGTAGCTTCTGACTTCCTGATATTGCCGTTTAGCTCAGCGCTCCTTAGAGGAAAATAGTTAAGACTTTTGTGGAGCTGCTTGATGTAACTTAGAGTCTGTTTCTTTTTGTTTTTTCTTTTCCCTATGGTTTAATAGCCCAGAATCTGTCATTGTCAAGTGGAGGTAGCATTGCTTTTTTTCCAATACTAGAAGTTACAATACAAGGAAACGAGTAACTGCTTTATGGAATATTTTTATTACCCAAATTATTAAAAAAGTATTCCAAGCAATCAAAAAAAGAAGAAATCTTGTAGGATGTTTATGATATAAATGCTGTCTCATTAGCATAGAGATAAGGAGGTAGACCCTGGCACTTGGCTATAAAATGTATATAGCTCTTTTTCTGGAGTCTAGCAGCTCCAAATATTGTTTTTATCTTGAACTTCAACACTTTAAGATGGATATTCCTAAATAAAAACTTGATATTGCCAAATTTAAGGAACAAATGATTAATGGATGCTAATATAATTTCAGTTTCTCCCACATGATCAGCTCCTTCCTCTTCCCTGTGTGGAAGAGCCCTGGGGAAGGGAGCAGGGCTGAGGGATGCATGGGCAGCAGAAGCCCTGTAGCGATGGGCTGAGCTGCATGATGCCGTTTGCAGCCTCATGCTTGGCTAATATTTACGTGCTGCAGTAGTACTGCTGCTTAATGCCTTTAATATGCACACTGAAATGTCTTTTGAATGTGGCTTTGCTGTGCTAGATCATCACAGCAACTGGGTGGCTTTGAGTTAAAGCTCTGCTAAAAAAAAAATAAGGACAGGGAGAGAGAAAATATGTTACCTTCCTGTGGTGCCGAAGCCTCTGAAACAAAACTGAAAGTAACCGTGTTTTCCTTGCTCTCTCATGGGCTGCGTCTGGCCCATGAGTTTGATCGCAGAGGATTTTTTCCTGTGCAGGGCCTTGTGCAGCAGAGGAGTCGGGAAGATGTTGCTCTTGCTCTACACAGAGGCTCTGTATAAGTGCAGTGAAAATAGAAACCTCTCTTGGGTGTATAAATGAATAAACGTTGGTTTTTTTTTAATGACTTGAACTTCAGTTCCAGATTACTTTTCTGAATAAATTCAGCTGCACTGCTTACTTAGTTTTAGCTTAGTTTTTAGCTGCAAAACTTATTTTTTAGCTTATCTTGATAACTGAGGGGTAGAAATCATCAAAAACACATGGGAGAACTCTGCCTCTGTTGTTCTCACGCTGTCTAGTAAAGCCTAGCACTTGTTATTCTAGAGATAATCTCTAATCAGCAGGAGAGGAATTGGATTTCAGGACCGATTCAGTGGGTCACCTCATCCAGCCCTGTCACACAAGTTGTTTTGGTTGGTGCAGATAGGAGAGGTGCTATAATGCCACAGTAGGCATCACTTCGCCCATTTTTTATTGTATAAATGTGTTTGTATTGTATGAAATAAAAGCTTTGAATATCACCGGACACGGATTTTTACCCGAAGGCTTTGCTGATTTTATAAAATTGATCTGATTAGTTCAAATCAGTGACACTGTAAAGAAGATGTGAGGGAACTGTGGTTGAAAAGCTCTGGGAAGATGTTTTGAAAATTCTTCTTTGAACGAAGAAGTGATGGGGAGAGAGATGTTTACAAATTATAAATAGCTTTTTGTATAACAAAAGTAGGTCTTCTAGAGTGCATCAAAGATTTAGGTTTCTTTTCCCTGTACTGTGTCTGCTTTCTCTGGTAACTAGGAAGGCAACATGATTGATCTTGTACCTTGGAGCAGTCTCTGATTGATGATGGGGATTGCGGTGGATTGGTACAGGCCTGAGCTCGTGGTTTTTCTGTGTTAACTGCCTAGGTAGGTAATCCGCTCTGGTATGTTAGTACCCTGCTTAATGCTGTGACTGTCTGACTCAGTTTGAGTAAGCTCCTGCCTGGTATCCCCAGTGACCTCTTGCAGTCAGGGCAGCCTTTCTCGGGGTCTTCCAAGAGAAAGTTAGCATTATTTTTCTTCTTTTAAAAGATGTATTTATTCCCATCCTTTCTTGTGTGGAAGAAGAGATTTCTTAAAGGTTGAAGACTATTGTCTTTTCCCTGCCTAGGAATTCTGAAAGAACAGCTTGTACATCCTGACTTAATTGTGCTTTTTTTGTCTTTAAAGGGTTATAAGCTTTCTTCAGAATCCTTTAAGCTTGCACCATATTCATTTGAAATATGCAAGTATATAAAAAGGGGACCAGAGTATTAGTGCTTTGGCTTATGTTTTAAATCTCCTTTAGAAGGAAAAGAATATTTGTATCCTTTAGAAGGGAAAGAACCTCGTATCTCATCAGTTGTGCCATAGTCTCCATCTCAACTATTAGATTTGAAATAGAAATTCTAACTTGTGCATTCCCAGCTGCCTTTTGATCAGCAGATTTGACAGAGGGATAATATGTTAACTAGAAAATTGGCAAAGCCTGAATTCCTGTCTGAGTAGTAGTTGTCAGTTCTTCGTGTGCAACATGGACTGAATACGAATATGCTCGAGTTATTTAGCCGTTGGGAATTGGTATTTGAAAACCAATTATTATTGTCACCTCGTTGTTGCAGAGAGCAGGATTCATCATAGCTGCCTGCTAGATTATGTGAAAGAGATCGTTTAAGCCCTTTCCTAATGTATGTTGGTGCTGCATTGCTTGACCTCTCTAGCCTAGCAGCAGATGAAGCCATGACTGAAATGACTGGAGAGATTTATCCCCTGAGCTTTGGAGGCTGGATTTCTAAAATTCTCTATTACCAACTGCATTATGTCAGTGTTAGGGTTGTGCTTAATCTAGATATGGAGATGTTCGGTGTTCAGTTTGGTTTGTTTCATCAGCTCTGGGCTCTAAAAGAAAATTAGGCTCTTCATTTATGAGCAGCCTGCAAACTAATTATTATAGAACATGCATTTCCTTCGCTAATGTAACCGAGCTGCGCTGGGTTCCACCCTAGTGACTAATGCTATCGTGTGGTGCCTTCGCACAGTAATGAAGAGCAACTTGAAAAAGAAGATGAGAGGCTCTTGTAGTGGAGAAAGACGTTTATACAAATAAACATTAGTAGTCTGAATAAGATTGTCTATGGGGCAAAAACAATTGAAAGGCTTTATGATGTGTGTAGTCTGAGAAAAGGGTATATATGTTATCTTTTAGCTATTAGGTGACCACAGGGAGTTTATTGGCAATCTCTTTATTTGACTTCTCAGTAGGAAAATGCTGAAAGGTATTGATTTCATTTTGCTTGCTGTGTCCACAGCAGTGTTAAGATGTGTTTTTTTTTTTTCTAATTGTGCTTTTCAGTAAATGTATTTATGTTCCTTATTAGGAGGGAGGAGGAATGAGTAAATTATCAGCTGGGCTTTACAAACAAATGGTCGGAGGAACTGAGATGGTCCAAAACAGTGTTTCAGTTGGAGGCTAGCATGCCATAGGGATTTGAGGGCCAGTTTTCCACAGTATTATATGCAGCTAAGACTTGTCAAATCACTTATTAATCAAGCCGTATTGTTTAAACAACCAATATCCAGATAATCATTTTAATTTGTAGAGATTTGTATGTGTGATTGTGTGGGGAAATACTTCAGGGCTCTCACATCTGATAAGTCTCCTGTCGTGTTAAAACAAGCACAAATGATTGGGTCTGAAATGGTTCAGTAGTGCTGAGAGTTGTAAAAGGGAATTCTTTAGGCTGCAGAACTGTCTGTGAAAGAAGAACTGTCCTATTCTAGAGCAGAGTTTGGGGGATCTGCAGATACAGGCTTCCTTCTTGTTTGTGGAAGGAGTTTAATATATGATTTCTGCCAACTTTCCAGAAATTCTTTTAATGACTGGTAAAAAGTCTCTGAATTAATTAATATTTCTAGACCAGTGAGTGTCTGATCTTAGTGATCTGATTTCTTTAAAAAACAAATCCAGATAAAAATAGTAAAAGGAAAAAAGCTTATTGTTTTTAACTAACTGTCCATTTTTGCTTTATTTGTGTGCAAAGTGGATAGCAAATTCAAGCATGGGCATTAATGCTTTTATATTTTATATAAAAATTATTTCATAATTTTTTCCTGAAGATCTTCAACTGGAAAAGTAAATAGTCAACCAAATGTGTGTTCCTTTCTTTTTGGGATGTGCTCAGAATAAAGTGGTATTGGGCAGATAAGAAAGTTCCTCTCTAGCTGCTCTTTGCCCTGCCAAGGAAGGCAGCAGTTGAAACAAGCCAGTACAAAGCGCACAAAGTTGGCTGTATTCTGAAGCGGTTGTGCTTGCTAATGGAAAGGTCTTCCTTCTTTCCTAGTCTTCAAATTGTGAGAGGAATTTTGCATCAGTCTCGCTCCAAGCCCTTTTTGAGGCATATTCCTCCTCCTTTTAAATTATAAACATAATTTAATGTTAAGGAATGGATGCTTCTGTCATTAACATGCAGCACTGGATTTGTTTTCTAAATGAAGCTTCATTGAATTAGCTGTGCTGGTTAAAAGGGGCAGACAGGACTGATTCTCAAGCAATAGGGAAGGTGAATATAACGATTTAGTTATGAAATATGCAACTCATAATGTTTCTGCTTGCGAGGCAGCAGGAAGTGCTTTTTATTTTTTTTTTTTTCTCACTGTAATGATCATCTGTCTACTGAGATGCATTAGTACAATGTTAACAGTCCTGTGTTACTGCTGGTGGCGAGAAAAAGCTGAAAGCTGTAGGCAGAGCTGTTAGATGGTACTGGGGCTGTTGCATCCAGCTACTCACTCCAGTCTAGTTCCAGAATGAAAGAAGGGCCACGAGTTGCCAAAGCTGAGTCAAACTTGCTAAGATTTTCTGAGAAAAGGGGGCTAATGCATTTCTGAAGGCTTCTCTTGCACGCAGAATGAGCTGTTTGAAACACTTGGAACTATGAATAGCCAGTGCTTGCATTCGTTACTGGTGCTGTTGAAGAAATGGCTAATATGCAGGAAGAAAATTATATAGGTGGGTAAGAATGAAACTAGCATATGCCAAAATTGCAAATTTAAAAGAACTTCAAATAGTAATTTAGAAAGTTCTTTGAATAAATACAGATCCATAAATGCAAAAGAAAAAATGTAGGGGTTTGGAGTAAGATGAAAAGCTGAGTGGGAGTGGTTTAAAAGGGGAGACTGAAGGGCAGCAGTGCTGGAGGGCCAGACTTGAGAGGATGCAGTGAAATCCTTGGGACAGCTCTCGGCTTGGGTTTGTAAAGTACAGTTCTGCTCTAGTTTTGTTGCTGGAAGAGCTGGATCACTGCAGGCAAGTGGTTTAGCCTTGAACCTTGCTCCTCACATCTGCGAAACAGGCAAGATTTTATTTCTTGCTAAATGCCTCAAATTACCCTTGTGGGAGAGCTAGGGCGGTGCTATGTGGAGCTTCAGCAAAATGACTTTCTGCTCTGCAGAAAGTTTAAAGGTGCAGGGGGGGAAGTGTGTGCACTGACACACGCTTCCTGGCCCTGTGAATACTCTGTAGCCTTTCAGATTTCATCTGGGGCTGTGTCCTTAAACAGTTGGGGTGTCCTTAAATGGTTGGGGTGTTTTTTACCGCTTTCATTCTACTTGAGCCTGAAACTGTCGCTCACTCTGTGAATTCTCTTATCTTTGGGTAGCTGGCAATTGTGTTTCCCTGTCAGATTCAGGGCTTTCTGGGTTTTGTTTTGTGGCTTCCTGACCGAAAGATCATGGTGTCTGTAGTACAGAGCAGGTTTCCAGTCTATCCATGTTCCCGAATGTGTCTGCTGTGAACGTTAACTCCTATTGCATGATTGCTGTGCCAAGGGAGTAGATAGAATTTCTGCTTTAAAGCAGACTTATTCATGGTGTGTCTTTTTTTTTTTTCCTTCTCCCCACTTAGTGAAGAATTGCAAACTTTAACATGGAAATAATTGGAATTATGCGTATAGGGTTCATTTTATGATGCTTAAGGACCTGCTGAATATCTTGTTGCCTGTAGCTGATTGCTTCTGCTTGTCAGGGAGGACTAATGTCTGTGATAAAGAAGGGCTTTCTGAAGCGGTCTTTAAAAGCAAGTTTACAAACTGAAAGATGTGGCCTAGAGACTTGGGAGCTGCTCTCCTTTGCTTCCCAAAGGGTTGTGGGCTGTTGGCTAATGCTCGTTCGTTAACTACCTTGTTTAACTGACATAGTAACTTTTTTTTTCCTGGAGCTCGTTGCTTCCTTTTCTTAACTCCACCGTGCTCTGGCTGAACAGCTTAAGCAGTCCCAAGCGCTGGCTTTAACCAGTGGCCCGTGCTGCATGAGAACCAAAATCGGGAAATTGCCAGGAAGGAGTTTGTTTCAGCCCTGGACTCGGCTGCCTCCAGGTAGCACGGGCTGCTTTGAAACTCTCTTATTTATAGTTTGACCCTTCATATTCCAATTTTGCAGTGAACTAACTATTATAGCTTAGGGCAAATTCAGTTTGACTTTTCTGCGCAAAGCTAGATTCTTTCTTTGTTAGACAAGCTCACTAAAGACACATTAATTTCTTGTGACCCAAATGAGTTAAATGAGGTGTGCTTGGTTTTGGCACCACCGCTTTGGCTCCTGCTGGTTTTGACTTTGTTTATGCCAGACGATGACTCTTAGATTACTGTATTTTATAGAGCAGGACTTGATCTTTATTTTCAGTTTTAGGCTTTTCTTAACAGACCTTTTGAAGAAGCAATTAAGGTCTAACACCTGAGGTATAACCCTCCCCTTTGACAGTTTTGTGTTCTTTGTGCTCCATTATGTGCTTGTTCTGCATTTAATTAGACTAAGTGGAACTGATTTTTATTTGAAGCATGACTTCTGGTAGCAGAATTGGTGTTAACTACTCATATTATTTCTCTTCTAGATCATCTTTTTAACAACCTCATTGAGGCCTATTTGGGAAGGAAAAAGCATGAAAGCAGGCTTATCTGGACATGAAATGAGATTGCAGTAAGGTCTAGGTAAGAACCAATGGGGTGCTATTTTAGCATCTTGATGCATTTCTAGATTTTCAGTTTGGTTTCCTGGTTTTGTTGTGTTAGCCTGGGAAGGAACACAGTATTGCCGAGACCTCAGCTGACTGACCTTGTAAAAAAAGTGAATTGTAAAAAGTGAGTTTTCACCTTTAGTGGTGAAAACTTTAGTAGTTTTTTCATCAGCTGTCAGTTTCATTCACCAGTGCAGCAAAGCTGGCGATCTCTTCAGCTGGATATTTCTGTATATGCTTTTTTGCCCCCAGTCTCAGCTTTACAACTAAGGTTGGATAATGACAATGATAATGACATTACTTCTAGGCTGGTAGATATGAGTTTAGGATAAAAAGAGCTGGCGCTGAAAGCTGAGACAGTGCCAGTGACATCTTGATTGCTGGCCAAAGCGCTTAAAACTCTCCAAAGGTCAGCAGTGTATGGAGATCTTTTCACATCTATAGTACCTAAAACAGAGCTCTGATCTCCTTTCCTAAGTTTGTCTATGTCTTGATGGTAGTAAAAAAGGTAGATCATGAATATCAGGAAACATTGTTTCAGATGTTTAACCCATTTTTATAAATACTCCCTTTACACAAAAATGTTTGTTAAGAAAAACTTTCTTGGTAGCCTATGATCAGCTCTTTGGCACTTTAGTAATAAGTTTTGAAACCTCACATGTCTCAAAGTACTCTCTGAATTAAGTGAATTTAACAAAAATTTACCGTCTTGGAATTTTTCTCTCCTGTTTAAGAGAAAGGAGGTATGTTACCAAATAACTAAAGCTGCTGCTGGTAGCCTTATGTGTACTTGAACTGATTTTATTTGCATTGGGTCCAGGCAGGATTTTGAAGCAGTAGGTCCCATGCTTAGTTGTAAATTTTAGCCTACAGGGCTGAGATAGCTGATAGCTGCATGTAGGTGGAGGGTTAAAGGCTGCGTTTTCTGACATGACTATATTGAGTTTTGCTGGGAAAACACTCAGCCCATGGTGAGGGTGATGTGCATGTGATGGGCAGATTGGTGAATTTGCAGCAGTTTAACACTCCATTATTCTTGCAGGGCACAGTACACCTATTTTTAGCTGAGTTTAGGTATATGAAATGGTAGCTGATGTTTGGCCTGCTAGCAAATTTCAGTCTTCTGTTTTAACTTCTGTTCATGTTATCTTACACAGTAAGATTTATATTTTCTCTTTGCTCAAAGAACATTAGAAAAAAGCTCAAAACTGCAGTTTCTGTTATTTCTGCATAAAAGAGGCAGGGTGTTCTGCTTAATGGCAAAAGTTTTATGTTGGCAGCATGTTGGAAGTGCTTGTCTAAGGTAGCTTGGGAAAGTCTGAAGTATTAACAAGACTTATAAACTTCATGAACAACAGCTGTTGCATATTGAAATCTCACTACATCACATTTAAGCTTATTTAACCTAAGCTGTTCTGGGTTCCAGCCTTGTATTTTAAATGTGCAGAATGTTCTAGTATTTTTTAATCTATTTTGACCAAAACACAAAATGACTTTAGAGGAGGCTTAAATTAAATTATTACTTTTCCTCTGAAGTGATTTAGCTAGCAGAGTTAACGTTTATACCTGACTCTTATCTAATGCTGAGACTGCTGTTAAAGATTTGCTTCTTTCTTAGTAGTATATCTTGTACTAATTAAGCTGAAGCAGTTAAACTTGTAGTTATTAGGTGCCTTCCACATGATTATTTTAAGCTCCCAGAAGTGGTAGATATATGCTGTGCAAACCTTTAGGTATGAAAATCGTGGGTTAAAGCAGTTATTCTGCTCACCTGCATTGCATCAAATTTAGGATTTATTTCATGGTTATTTCATTGTGCAGTTTTTATTGCTGTCACTGATAGCGAGAGGTCTGGATAATGTCCTTTTGTGTGCGAGTTTCCTGGATTGTTGTAGGAATTGTGCAGTCTGTCTCTATATATTTTTGTCTGTAATTTGTCATTTGAATAGCTTTTGTGCTTCTGTAGTGTACCAAGGAGGGGGAAGTCAGACTTCTGTTTCTAGTTTGCTACCCTTTTCTTAGTGGTGTTTCAACCATTTTAGGCCAACAAAGCTGATGAGAAGCAGCTAATGATGTAAACACATTTCTGCTCCCCGCCTTTTGCTTTTCTGTTTAGATGACCTTAAATAACTTAATCTAAGTCAGTAGTAGAAGCTGCACCCTAAGACTTGGCAGAACTGGAGCTATCCCCTTATTTTCCAAGGATTTGGAATTGAGGTCTGTCTTAAACACTAGTTGGGAATGGCTTTCTTTTATGATAGTCCTTCTTTTTAGAAAGCTGCTTTTTTAAATAGGTTACATGCTTGTTGTCACAGTTAAACATAAGCTTAGAATAGGTGCATCTTTGATATTCTTGTTCGCCAAGACAGTCTCTGGCCAAAAGAAGAGCTTGCACTGATCAGATTTGTCCAGTATGTGTAGTAGGTGGGTTATTCATTTTAATGCTCCTGTGTGAAACTTGCAATTCTGGGGGTTTGTGCAGTTCCTAAGTTCCAGCTTCCCTGGAAACTACTATGGCTGGTATCCCAATAAGGTAATTGAAATCCTGGTGTACTCATTTACTATAAAATTACTGCATTTCTTTTTTTCCCCCCTTATTAGGGGGTGAAATTTAGGGCTGATTACCTTATAATCTAATGTGCAGTCAGGACCTTAAAGAAAGAGGGGACTGTTTCTCACCACTTAAGTGCCTTATATCCTTAACCAACTCAAGTACGTGCTTTTAACAAGTGCAGTGTCTTTAATGAACGAAGTGGCACGTTATGTGAGGAGAGCTGCAGAGATATAGCTGCCCGAGGTTCACTGCAATGAATCCATATGGAACAACAGAGCAAGAGAGGCAGTGCTTTTCAGAGACTGTTGAAGAGAGCTCTCTCTGATTGAATTCCCCAGTGATTGATATGTCCTGAAGCAGGGGGTGTAATTGGGCACTATGTCACATTAAGCAACCGCATGATTTGATGAATCCATTTCTCCTAATGCTCATCACTGCTGGGAAGACTGTTCAGCATCTGTGTGATGGGCTCCTTAATGGGGGCTGTCAGCATCATTAGAGCATGTGGTGTCCCTAATCCAGTAATGTGATATGTGCATAGACCTGCTCTGCAGGGACTCCTCTCTCTGTCCTTCTCCCTCAAGTATTCTAGAAATGCTTTTAAATAACCACCACTTTAGCGGTTCTGGGTCCTCGTCCCTCAGTCATTTCACAGTCTGTAAGCATCAAATTAATTTAGTTTGTCTTTAAACAACCCAAGTAACTTTTCAGGGGAGAGATCCAGGCTTTGATGTGTGGATGTTGTGCGTAGTGGGGACATTTCATCCCCAGCTCTTCCCTTCTTCCCACCCTCCTCTTGTCACTACTGTAATAGCTACTCTGAAACTGGTTACCTGTAGCCTGATCACTTGTATTGCAGGAGATGAAGGCATTTCAGGAGATTTATTTTAACTGGTGGCTATTGAAAGTCAAATGAGAACTTCATGCCTGTATTGGGTTCAGTGATGGTCTAGTTTGGGGTTTCTTGGTCCTCAAATAGAGGACCATTTTAACCCTGGATTGCACTGGTGCTGGAAGAGGTTGCTACAGATATACTTGAGGTGATTTTTTTGCTCTTCCCTTGTTGAAAATGGTGAAAGTGATGCCTTTTTTTGCTGAAGGGGATGTGGTTGCAACATGTCAAATCCGCTTTTACAGTGACTTTATTAAAACGGCGGTTACCAGTGGCTCAGTGTCATCATACTGTAAGAAAGGGGATCACCTCCGGGCAGCCAGCTGGCTCAGCCTGCTCCAGGTCTTGAGAACTGCTCCATGTGCAGAGCAAAAGTAGCTGCTGCAGCTCTCTGAGGGGGGTCATCTCTGTGGAGACTGTATTAACCAAAATCTGAATTTGCCTCGTGTTAAACTTTGTAATCAGCATTGCTCTCTATCTGAGACATCTCAACTATGTAAGGATGCCTGGGATTGAATACTTACATTGGGAAGCTTTGATGTGAGAAATTTAACTTGTGTTATCTTAACAGCAGGCAGCCTGCAGTTGTGTTGGTGTGAGGCTATATATGGAATCCTGATGTTAATCAGCGTCTCTGACTTGCGCTGAAACCAGTAGTTTGAGGGCAAACTTCCAAGTTGTTTCCCAAATCTGAAATACCTGTCATAGATGAGGCCAACACTTGAATCAAAATGCTTCCCACTGCTTGGATTCACCGTTGAATCATTAGGACTCCTTGATTCTAAAAAAAAACAGCATGAAAATGATCCAAATCTTTCTGCAATTTCAGAGTGAGTGAATCCATGCTCAGTTTTGGGTACTTGGTCCCTACAATGTGTAATAGTTTGGAAAAGACGTTTTCAAAATCACCTCTTTTTCTGTATGAAGATAAAGATGTCCTGGATTGGTTGTGAGTGATAACTTGTAGCATTTGGGGTCGTCTTACCCATATAAGCTCACTTTGTCATTGGTCTGAACCTTAGGTGAGAACTACTTCAGAGAATTCATGTGGTTTGGAGTCCAGACATGTGTCCCTCACTTTGAACAGAGGAAATAGCAAAAGAAGAGACCAATTCTTGACAGTAGTTTAAACTGTACTGAGTTACTACTGAGAAACCTGTCTCAGCTACTGCTGGTTGTTGAATGACTCCAGCTTGACCAGTGAGATTCTGCAGAAGAAAATGAATGTAGACCAACTTCAGCAAAAGTTGCAGTAGATGTGACAAGGAGGGGGGAAAAGAATAAGACCAAGCCAGCTGCCCTGACTTGCTCTTGAGGGTGATTTGGTTGCTTTCTCATCTCCCAGTGAGACTGTCCATCTGCTCTTGCTCAGCTGTAAGCCTGTCCTGCTTCTCTCAGCTCCTCGCTTTGCCTGCGCAGCTGAGTGGTTGTCAGGTCAGTGGTGAGATGCAGAGGGGCCATCCTGTTCATCCCCCTTCTCTGTGCCGTAGAGTCCTTGTTGCTGTGACAGTCTCTGTGCCAGGAGCACTCAGGACCCTGCAACTGAGTTCCTGGCTGTGTGCTGCTTGTTTGCAGCCCCTTAACCTCCAGCCACATTGTGTGCTGTGAAGAGCAGCAGTGATTCATTAGCTGGCTTTCAGTAAGGCTTGGGGGAAAAAGTCCTTTAGGTTTCCAAAGATCAATAACTAATGTAACATATTGTGTAATGTACCAGGCCTAAGCAAATATTGTTTGGGCCTACAAACATAGTAGCCAAATTAGTCTACAGTCAGTTAACATTTTTAATAGTTTTTTTTTTTTTTCTGCTAGCTGGCAGGTAGATGAACAGCAAGGTGCTTCTCACAGAGGCCCCCAAATAGTCTCTTGACTGATTGGGTTTGGAAGACATTGCTTGATATTAAACCCTCTTTGAAAAGGAGGTGCTGAAATGTGGATAGCATTATTTTGCTATTAATGTGTTTTGCTATTAATGTGTAGTTTAAAATAGAGTATCTTGCAGTCAATCTAAGTGTCTGGTCACCACTCAGATTTTAATACAGGATTGCCAGCCAAATCAAGACACTTCTTGCTCATGGGAGTTATTTTATTTCAGCAGTGAGGTTACATCTGAGACTTTATTCAGCATCAGACTCTTATACTAAAGCCAAATCCCCCCGGATGCTGGACTTGCACGTTTGCTTTCACAGGATGTGTATACCCTGCTTTTCATGTCCCTGGAGGAAATTAGTGGTGTCCTGGTCGTGCAGTGTTCCTTTAGCTGAGGTCAGTGTGTGAGACAGTAAATTCAGTTTGTCTCTACTGCATCCTGGAGAGGGGGATATAAATTACTGTTTGGCAAATGATATCTGTGAATTTGTGTTGTCCCTTATGTTAATGAAGTCTGGAGTAAGTCACTTCTGGTAATTGAGGCTCTAGGTAACTGTTGATGCGTGACAACAAAATCCAGTCAGTTTGATTGCTGGCATAAGGAAGTTACCTCCTCTTTGTCAAAATTAAACAAATACAAATATTGAAAAAAGACCTAACTAGAAGAAATAAGAATTTTGAGGAGTTTGGGGACAGGCCTAGAAGCCTTGCCCCTGCTTTGTCTCTGCCACAGTAGTTGAGGATAGGCGGCCACAGGACGTACGTCCAGAGCCATCTTCTCTGGGCGTATTGGAGACCTCCGTGGACGTGATCCCGTGCAGTGTGCTCCAGGTGACCCTGCTCGAGCAGAGGATTGAACTAAATGATCTACGAATGAGTCTGGTCCAACCTCATCTGCTCTGCATCTCTGTGGCTTTGCCCTTGCCAGCTGGCACGAGTGCTCTTTGTGAGGCACTTTTGCCAGCCTCATTTCTCTGCTGCTTTTGGAGCTGCAAGGCCTCACTCCCGTGGGAGCAGCCTTTGCCAAAGCCAGTTCTCGGACTTAGTGTCGTGTTTCTGGAAATAACACCGTGTTGAGAGAGGTGATCAGGTGTGCTGAGATCCTGGTGAACACTGAGCAAAGCAGCACAAGGATTTACAGCTAAGGAATGGTGGAGTTGCCCAGTGTGACTCACTTGCAGTAGCTTCCTGTCAGCTTGTGGTGTTTGGGCAGGTTTGTACCAGGGTAGTCTTCTTATGAGAGCTTTGATTTTTATCAGTGTGTTGAATCCCCATTAGCCATTAGGGTTGACTTGCTGTTTTTTTAATGTTGAAAGGGACAAATGCCCAGTTGCAGGGGCTCCCCAAAAATACTGGAAATTGACTCTTCTTGCCCCTTACCATTCCTGAATGTGTTAGCTGCTGGTGGGAAGAATCAGAACTAGAAAACTCTGTGTAATCCTCACCTTTTGACACCTTTTCTTTAAAATAAGCTTTGCAGTAGGATAGGATCTTCAATGGAAACATTGAGGATAAAGGCTAAGACCTCACTTGGGGAATGATTGATGTGAATGTCAGTTCTGTCCCAAATTAGGTGTGAGCCCTGAATGATGCTGGTGTGGGTGGAGCAGCCAACTTCATGGTTTTGAAAAACATCATCGAGGCCTTTCAGCCCACCAGCTGGAGGGCTCCTGAAATAAAAGGCAACTCTGATTCGTGGTCATGTGCAGTGTTGAAGTAGAACTCACAAATTCAGTTATTTAAATAATTGAGCTGTGGTGTTTGGAGGAGGAGATCTTGCGACATGCAGCGAAAGCAGCGGGTGTGTTGCTGACCATATCACAAACCTCCTGGAGCAGAGTATTAGCCGATCAGTCAGCTAAAACACTGGCCGCTTGTGCAAATATGTTCCCTCCAGACAGGCCTGCTTGGTGGTTAAAAGCTGTGTAGATCCCCATTCCCACACTTAACATCTTAACCTTGCGGTATTTGCTTTGATTGCTCAGAATAAAGAAGTTATTGGTAAAATTGCATGGGCAGTGCATGCTGGCTCTTGTTGGTCTTGCTTATTCTCTCGTGTACCAAGAAGCTTCTGCACTTTGGCCAAGTTCTTTTCACGTGGTACCAATCCGTGGGTTGTCCAGTGTATCTAGACAAGTGCAGTGCTGGCTGACTGCACACTCGGTACCATGGAATATCTTTTAGATCAGGACAGATTAAACTGAAGAGGATCAGTGTGGTATTTCCAGTAGGAAGAGCTTTTCTTAATTCCAGGGAAGGCAGAAGGTGCTTAAATTGGGGCTTGGAAGGAATGGGCTCAGTAAGCTGAGAAATCTAGGAGTCCCTCTGAGCTCTCCATACCCACCCAGTGGTTCTTGGCTTCTGTCATTTAGATTCAGATCCTGCACCAAGTTACCTATTTTCTCAGTTGTTTCTTGGAGCTATAAAATGAGTTTGTTTATGTAATTTAGGAACAGCAAAAGTAGAAAAAGTATTTGAACTGAGTTCTAGAGTTAAGGCTCTAGAACTGTAGAGAATTTTGCTGTGCTGCACATGAAAGAAAAAAAGAAAGTTATTAAAGCTGTTTAAAAATATTTTTCAGGTTCTAAATGGCTTCTAAGAAACTGGGATCCGATTCTCATGGTAAGTGAAACTTGGTATCCATTTTCCATTCAAAAGGATGAACCTGAGTATTATATTGCTGTTGACTCATGTACCAAGGCCACAGAGTAACAGAGACAACTCTCTTCGTTCCTTACAAACGGCTTGGAGGCTGAGCTGCCTTGACTTCCTATTTTTCATGGTTGCTGCAGTGCTGGTGCTGTGGCCGTGCTCCCATTAGGCTGCACCTGCTGTGGCAAAGCAGCATCTCCCCCTGCAAAATCAAAGCTGAACTGCAACTGTGATACCCATCTGATGTTTATTGAGGCAGACGTGAGATTTGCGGTTCCTTTCTATGGAAATCGAGTGAGAAACTGGATTAGTGGGAAGCTTGTATTTTATCCCTGAGTCATGTGTGCTTTTTGCTTAGCAGTGATTTTTCTGCAAGTTTGGACTGTATCTCAGTGGCTAGACTGGGTTTGAGTAGTTTGCAGTTAGGTGGGTGAAGGAGGAAACTTCCTTGGGGTTTAATTCTTCCAGCAGTTGGGATGTGTAACTTTCTGCAGAGAGCTGTTGCCAAAAGAATTGCTCATCTCTCTACAATTATCTTTTAGAAAATAGAGTGTAAATCGGGGGGGGGAGGGCAATATTTCTGTGGAACACTGAAGTGATTTATTGCACATATGTAATGCAGCCTCTTCAAATCACTTATTTAAGGCTCAATTGGTAGGTTCGTGTGAAATTCCTAATGTGATTGTTAATGCCACAGGGATTTCTGCTTTTAGAAACTTGGACTTGATCTGTTTGGATTATCTTTCAGATAAGGGAGTCCCACAGCATTCTCTTTGCCCTGGGCTTTGTTATTCAGGGTTTTTAATTCATTTTTGCAAGTGTAAAGCACTTTTAAGTGTAAAGTACGTAGAGTAAGGAGCACTTAAGTGTGTGACCAAGAATTAATAAAAATGGTCCATGAAAACTTGATTTTTAGATGGCCTCCTGTGTTCTGGACCAGTAGTCCTGTGGCAGGAACAAGTCCCTAGGTGTCTGCCAGCTGTTAAGCAGTTGCTCTCCTGTGTGTGAGTGGTCTCTGTGAATGCTCTAAACTGCTTGTCTTGGAGCCTGTTTGCACTGCTCTCTTCTACTTCCCTCTGTTCCTAGTGATATCAGCAGGGCTATCACTAGCAGGACTGTTTGGTAGCAGCAGTGAAGCAACCTCCTGGGCTTGTTATGTCTCAAAATGATGAGGACAATTTTTCAAGCTCCTTCAGGATCTGTAAGAATCAATCCCACTAACTTGAAATTCAGCTTAATGTAAAGTATGTGGCCCAGCAGCTACCTTCTAGCTTAATGGCCCTGACAGGCTGATAGAGGGGGGTTGCCATAGCTAAAATATTCCTCTCACTTGCTGTTGAGCTGCTTGCTGGGTTCCTGTTGAGGTGAACACAGGAGCTGCAGCTGGGGAGGAAGGAGGAAAACCCTTCCTGTCTTGGAGGGTGAACTTAGCTTATGTCTCAGCTTCAAGTGCTGTCCTGGCACTTGAATAACAGGAAGTTCAGGACTCAGCTGTCATAATCAGAGGCATCTAGAAATGCAGCTTTCATCTGGTGTGCAAAGGGTCTATGAAGTGCAGTGTGATATTGCTGTTGTATCGTCACTACTGCTGTACAGTTTGAAAGCTTTTGATCCCAATTTTTGGAGGTTAAAAGTTTCAAACTGTTACCTGGTCATGATTGGTAACTGTCTTGATCTGAACTATTTTCATCATGCTGTCTAAATGGAGAGTGTGTCTACAAGGTGGCTGATGATTACTGCATTACGCTAAAGTGAAGAGAAATTTAATCTCCCCCAATTATTCCTTGGGCCCAGAGTATCATGCACTGTGTGGAATCATAGATCGGTTTAGCAGGTACAATTTTGCCAGGGCTATTCTAAGACCTTCCACAATATCCTTTTTAAGTCCATAAAAAAGATGAAGTAGCTAATAGCCATATTAAATAACAGGATTTTTTGAGCTATAATTGCTTCGTTTGAACATGTGACCATTAAAACACAGGTTTGCATGATACTCTATAAGTGGGATTTTTTTAAACAGCAAATTCTCTAAAGCAATAAAGCAAAACTTGTGCCCATCCCTATCATATTTGTGCAGGCAGAAATGTTGTCCCTCTATAAAAACAAATAGATTGATTACTTTCTTGGATTAGATTTTAAGTTTAAATAGTATTCTTTTGGTTAGGCTGGAACAAAATGGACATTCAGAAGAGGTTTTTAGTGGTGTGCTTGCTGCTTTTGTAGCAGAGTTTTCTTCAAGAAAAGGTTATAGCAGGGGTCACTATCAAAAAATTACCTTCCTAGGAAGCAACTGCAGCCTTTTTCTTAGCCCATGTTAAGCTGAGGTTAAACTGGCAGCTGTCAATTCAGTCCATCTAGTCCAGAGGTTGTGTGCATATCCCCTCAGGGGTTAGTGTCCCCCAAGATGAACAAGAAAACTGGGTAGGGTGAGGTGCTTTCCTCCTCATCTCGTAGATCTAGCAAGACATGTTCTTGTGTGCTGAGCCCCTCAGGCTCTTCTGGGACTAGTGGGGAGAGAAGATCCTGTTTCACTCACATTTTTTGATGGTCCCAGTTACATCCAGGCTAGAACCAAACATTGTATAGGAACAGCAGCCGAGCTGGACACCTCCAAGCAGTCAAGAGATCAGCTCATCTCTGGGCTGTGAGGTGCCAGTGCAGAGACTGACACATTTGCTATCTCTGCATAAGCAAACACCTTGAAATTATCCAAGTATTCTTAAATTGCCAGCTCAAGTGCAGTTTGTTTGGATGTTGTGTTGCAACAGCGGTGCTGGCTGCTGGTGAGCTCAGCTGATGACAACACATGAGTGTTTAACACCAAGCTAATAAGATGTTCCTGTTTTTGAAAGCTGCTCTTCCTCTTGGAGTTTGTGGCTGCATTACTGTAGATGAGTCAACAGCAAAAGAACACAAGTAGTATTTAAACTGTTGCTCAAGTATGAAAATAGCTCAGTTAAAAATGACCATCGTAGTTCACAGAGCAAGAGGTTAGTCACTGAGCAACAGCTAAGACATCGCCACTCATTTCTTGCTGGATCTGGAACAACCAAAGACAAGTAGCACATGAGGACTTGAGGAACATTTCGAGCTGTTACACACTCTAGAAATCTCATGTGTAACTGTGAAAGCTTCAACCCAAGCGACACCTTTTGAGTTAAGCTCAAATGAAGGGGCATTGGTATGCTGGGCTGAGGTAACTGAATTCTTGCGATTCTTATGAGCTTGCAGGATGCCTGAAGAAATATTTTCTTATAAACTTTAAATGGCCCATGGATGTCATGGATACAAAGGACAGATAGAGGACAAACAAGATAGCTCGTTGTTAGATTTTTTTGTGTGTGTGTGTGCTTTTTGTGTTTGTGTGTGTGTGTTGGGGCAGGGGGGGTTGTTGTTTTGTTTTTTTTCTCCAGAAATCTGAATTGTTAAGTTAAATAGCCCTAAACTGTTTCACTGTGTTTTAGTTAAAGTGGGGCTTGTTTTGACCCACTTTGCCCCCTTGCAATCACTTTTGACCAAATATTACTTTCCACATATGGGGAGAAGATGGATTTTAGCTTGTTTGCTCTTCTAGAGGTGGGTTGGTTTTAGGCTCTTCTAGAGGTGGGTTGGTTTTAGGCTCTTCTAGAGGTGGGTTGGTTTTAGGCTCTTCTAGAGGTNGGTTGGTTTTAGGCTCTTCTAGAGGTGGGTTGGTTTTAGGCTCTTCTAGAGGTGGGTTGGTTTTAGGCTCTTCTAGAGGTGGGTTGGTTTTAGGCCTATTTGCAATATTATTGGTCTTGTTATAGACACATGAAGTCTAGCTTTTGAGAAGAGCTTTAGTTTCCATTGTGTAGGCAGTGTCTTGTCACAAGAGAAGCTGATTGGTGAGGCTACTAGCTTAAAGATCTGCCCCAAACATTGATGATTGCCTAAATTTATATTAAAAGAGGAAAGCAGCTACAACAGCAAAAATCCAAGTGTATTTAATGTGTTTCTGATCAAGTAACTTCCTCTTTACTTAGACACCTGGTACAGCTAGGTTTGCACAGATAAAATAGCTCCCAGACACAGAAATGCAAGTCTCAGTTGAATGCATTAAGCAAATTTCTGATGTAACTTCTGCTTTTGATCTCAGGTCCTTTCAGTTATCTTGATGATGTCCCATTTAAGATAGGAGACAAATTCAAAACCCCTGCTAAAGTTGGATTACCCATTGGTTTCTGCCTTCCTGATTCTCCTCAGCTTATCAGAGATACTCAGGTAAGTGTTTTTGTTGTTTTATGTGCTGTAGTACCAGGTGTTATGCCAGAGAAAAGTTAGAGTACCAATACAATGGCACACTTGCAAAATCTCATTTGAGAGATTATGTCATATTATATTGTGTTTATTATAAAGACAGATATTATGTCTTTATGACAGTATTTTATAGAATCCCTTTCTAAAGGGGTGAAAAGTTTCCAGTACTTGAACTCTGTGCCATGGGACTTTTTGTCCAGCCATATAGTAAACCTGATACAGCATATTAGGTTGCTTCCAAGAATATGGATCTGTTTCCCTAAACTTCTGGTAAAGTAAAATCAATTGCTTAGGCATAATTATTGAAATATAATATCTGACCTGTGTTTTTCATTCGGGTCTACAATGGTCCTTGGTCAGTCCGCACTGACAGTATTTTTCACATCAGCTATGACTGTTTGTAACCTGTTCTGCTTGTTCTGCCCTGCAGCTTGTCCTCTGAAGAGCTGAGTGCCAGAAATTCCCTAAATTGTCATTTTTTTCACTATAGACATTTTTTTCATTGCATGATCTTCATATTTCCATGTAGTTAAGCTGGTACAGAAGTGGTAAAGGGATCCTTACCACTTCTTCTATGTCCTTTGGGTACTTCCAGCAATCATGGTTTGTCTCTCTTTCCTTGCCAAGCTAGCAGGCTCAAATACAGCATGCCCAGTGAGACTGCAGTGCCTTGAGTGATGTTGGGACTATGTAGGCTGTGCCTCCCACTGTGCAGTTGACTTTATTTACAGCGGTAGTAACAGAAAAGAAAACCAGTGCAGGGAAGCAAAACTGACCCAAGCTCTATTTATACACACACACACGTTCCTCTGGTAGCTGTTGAGGTATCCAGGGATGTGTCATGAGTAGCATCCCACTGTGGTGTTTCCAAATGGTCTCACTGAGGAAGTGCGTCGTGTTCCTTGGTCTTGGAGCCAGCAGAGAAGAGCTGTGTCTCATACAGCTGGGCTAGCAGATCTGAGGGGTCTACCTGGAACCTGCGACAGCCTAAGACTTGTCAGGACACGCGATGAGTCCCCCAAAAGCCTCTTATGAGCTCAGTAAATTTGCTGGCCAGTTTTTCTTTAGAGCTGGGAATTTTGATTCCCTATCAGCCCTGTGGCAAGAACACTCCTGCTTTGATTACATGACGTTATCCTGGCAAGGAAGTTGCACTTGAACTTCTTGTGAGTCACAGGTAGGTTACGCCCTGGACGTGGCTTGCAGGCTGTGTTCTCCAAACAAGCTGTGGTTTTTAAAGGGCACTAAGACTGGATGTTCTTCATAAGTTGTTAAAGCTTTAAATAGATTTATTTAAATAGATTTATTTATAAAAGTTTATTCAGGATTTTGTCCTCTTTCAAACAGACCACTGTCAACTGGCCAGCAAACTAATAGCAGGCAACTAATATAAATGTCCTTCTGTGCTAATCTGACCCTTAAGAAGCTGATGTTAAAATGAGGAAAGCTTGTGGGATGTCATTCTGCTAATAATAGTGGCAAAATCAGCTATGGCAGGCAGTTATCATATTAATGATTACTCTTGGTGCAGGAATGCTGATAGCTCTTCAGCTCTTGGGTGTAAAACACGCATGGGAAGTCCCTTACAGCTCTTGGCAGGGGAATTTAGTAATTCCTGGTTTTTTTGGAAGCAATTTTTTTTTTCTAGTATAGTCCTGAATGACATGTGGAATCTGTGACAGGGGATAGTTTGGTGCCAGAGATCTGGGTAAGAGTGTCCCTCTAGTAATGCACTTGATTTCCACTTACTGCATCTGTTGTCTGTGGGAGTGGATGTTATGAAGTTGTTTTTGTGACAATCAGTAGCACTAGAGCAAAACTAGATACAGGAAGGAAGCAAAACTTGGCACACTGCTCTGAGCCATAGCTAGGCTTGCTTGCTGGAGACAAAATGAAGTAGTTCAGTGGGTGCTGGTTCTGGCAGTCTGCAGGTTAAAAGACATACTGTGGCGGGGAGGAAAAATGCCTTCTCAGATTAATAACTGGTAATCCATATAGCTATTATTTCTTATGTATGTTGCTTTTTAAAAGAGTAGCTGTGATCCTTACAGTTTTTCTGTCTTATGTATGTTGCTTTTTAAAAGAGTAGCTGTGATTCTTACAGTTTATTTCTTTTCCTCTTGTCAGTATGACTTCTCACTGGAAAAGAAAACATTTGATTGGGCTGAAAATATCAGAAAAATTCAAGCTGTCGAGAGAGAAGTTGAAGCAAAGGTAAAAGAAGCGAGAGCGAAGCCGAAGGCTGCTTCGGAGGACAGCAATAACCGGGGGTTCTCGGAAGGGCCCTGTCCCAAGGCCATGCCACCCCCTATTAACCCCATCCTTGCTGGGCTGCTGCACAATAATATTCTTACTCCCACGCCAGCCGACAGCAGCGCCGTGAAGCAGAAGATTCTTAGTCCACCTCGTCCAAAAGCAGATTTCAACCCAGCCGATTTTGAATGTGAAGAAGACCCATTTGACAAACTGGAATTAAAAACTATTGATGAGAAGGAGGAACTAAAAAACATTCTTGAAATTCACGTTGGTACTACGGGACCGATTGTTGCTCAGCTGTTAGATAGTAGTTTACCCAAAGGAGGGCCTGAATCTGTGCTAGAAGATCAAGAAGTTCTGGCGTCCATAGAAAGGGCCACGTTGGACTTCAAGCCCCTTCACAAACCCAATGGCTTTATCACTTTACCACAGTTGGGAAACTGTGAAAAGATGTCCTTGTCTTCCAAAGTGTCCCTGTCCCCTATCACTTCAGTGAGCAATATCAAATCCCTATCCTTTCCTAAACTTGACTCTGATGAGAGTGATCAAAAATCATCAAAGCTCACGAGCACTTTCCACAGCACTACCTGTCTCCGCAATGGCACTTTCCTGAGCTCTTTGCAGACCTGTGCTCAGAGTAAAGCTAGTGAACTGAACGGACACCACGTGGTTGGTCTTTCTGCTCCCAGTGGCATGGAGACATCAGCGTTATCCTCCTCATCCAGGCTGCCTTCTCTGGCTGTGTCAACAGTTTGTACAGAAGAAGAATCATCATCTCAAAGCACAGCGACATCGGTAAAACGTTCATTTCCTTAGGTTTGCCTTGGCTGGAGGGATGTATGGAGGCAAATTTGCTTCTAAAATGTGGCTTCATTTCTAGTTTTATTAATGAGTGATGTGTAGACAGAACAGTGAAGGTGCAGCAGTGTCTCTCCACTTGACTGTAAACTGGTCAGTCCAATAAGTCTTTGTGCTGAGAATTGTGAACCTCGGACTATTCCTTTGCAGTATTTTTTCAGCCCCCACCCAAACTCAGGTATTTTTTAATTCCCTCACCTGCCACTTTTGGCAAGTTCATGGCTGTGCACCTGTGTGCTGAGAGTGGTAAGACTCCTTTGCACAATGTTTTATTCTGTCTTGGGCAACTGAGATAAAAATATTCTAAACTCTTTCTAGGTTTTAGGTTTAAATGAAGAAATTATTGTGCAAAATAGCTGCTCTTGGGTATGTTTCTGGGTTCACTTATTCAGTTGCTGGAAATGATGAGAACTGCAGTGTTTGCAAGGACTAGAAGCAATAACAGATAAAGAGCTGTCACACTTGTTCTGTGCTGCTTTCAGCTAAGAAAATAGTGCTAGCAGTTGATCCGCAGTAAAAGAATTGTCCTTTTTCTTGCCCTAGATCCTTTAAAGAATATAGCCTTTAAAAGTGAAAGAATAGTGCTGGTCTGAAACTGATAGTAGCCTGGTGAGGGAGTGTGAAAGGGTTGTGGATGCCAAAAGCGTTCCTGAAGATCACCTAAAATCACTGAATACTTGGTTTCCCTGTTGCCCTGACACAGGAGTGTAGCACTGTGTGCCCTTGAGCCTGTAGAACCTTTGGCCGTTGCTTTGGGGACATTTTAGCGTCACAGTGGCTGGTACTGCTTTGTGGGTGAGAGTCTGGGTAGGGGGAAACGTGCAGCTTGGTCATTAAACCAAGCATTTGATGTAGTGAGCTTCTGGCAGAAGTAATGGCAGATTGAGCAACTGCTCACTGCTAAAAACAAGTTTGAGGAATTACTGTGTCACCATATGTAGCTCAGAGAGAAAAACCTGCAAGTATCCCACGTCTCTGGGGATGAATATACAATGTTGTATAAGATTGTATAAAACCAAATAGTTGGGCTTCAAGATGGTCAAACTCTCAAACCAGTCATTTAAACATCTGCTAGATTAAACCCTGCTAAAGAGTAAACTTGTATTTTCTAGGATGCTCTAAGGGAAGGTGCAAAACACTGAAACTAAAATAACTTGGAGTAAATACTAAGAAAACCACCTGATTGAGAGGATTTACTAGGTGAAGTCAATATTTACTGGAACTGTCTTTGCTCGGAGTAGTCCAGCCAGATGAGTATGAGGATGGAGCTGGTTCTGCTTCTCTCTGTTTAATTTCCAGTGCTGTATGATGTAGTTATTCCATTATTTCCACGACATACTCATTATTTCCTTTCCTGGTGGCTGGAAAATGACAGCCAAGTTGCTGTATTTACATTTATGGAAATTTCACAAAACAAAAATCCTCAGAGTTTCAAAAATGACGGAGAAGGCTTTCAGAGGGGTCCTTGTGGCCTACTTGAGCAGAAAGGTCATGTGTCATTTTTGTGCAAAGTTACTCAGAATAAGCCTGGTCGTTTCCAGAAAGCCTCACGACAGTCACAGCCCTGAGTGTTCCAGAGTGATAGGGTTTTCTCCCCAGGGTCACCAGGAGTAGCTACTTGAGTTTGGAGTTGCTTTCTAATCTTATGTTTTTATCAGGGAATGGGGTGTAGGATTTCTTGGATACAAATAACAAACCTGGGAATTTTGGTGAGCCAGCCTGTGTTCTGGGTTGTCCTCTCCAAGCTCTGGGTTCAGGAGCCCTGCTGAGGTCAATGCGATTTTTTTTCCTCCTTTGAAGCTTGCAGCTCTGCTGCTGCCGAAGCTGGCAGAGAAGTGAGCAGTGGAAATGACAAACAGGTTAAAAACAAACTGCCCATGGAGGTTGTGGAGCCTCCTTCTCTGGAGGTCTTCAAAACCTGCCTGGATGCCACCCTGTGCTCTGGGTGTCCCTGCTGGAACAGGGGCTTTGGACTTGATGATCCCTAGAGGTCCCTTCCAATCTAAATCATTCTGTGATGCTGTGAATTTGCTGAATTTTTCTTCCTTTTTGGGTGTGTTTAATCTGTGGATCTCGGGTCAGCTCATGGGGCCCCTGGCTGGTGTACGGGGTCCTTGAAGTCCCCAGCAAAGCCCAGGCTGGGAGGGCCCGTGTCCCCTGCCCTGAGGATGCTGTAGGGCGGGTTTGAGGCCTAAGGACTGGGGCCCCTGAGCGATCCACTGACAACCAAACTCAACTTCCAAAGCCAAAGCAGGTTGTGGGAAGGAATCTGGTTCTCCCTTCCTCCTCTGACACTGAATTGCAGCCCCAAGAGCCAAAAGCTGCTTCTGGCCCTGGAAGCAGAGAACAGAGCACCCTGTGTTCAGGCAGCCTGAGAAGCAGCTGAGTGCAGGGCCCTGCACACTGAGCCCAGCGCTGCTGGCTCCGGCGAAAGCCGGGGCGGGATGTGCACGACTGCCTCGAGCTGCCCGTCACCCCCGAGGAGGGCTGGGGTGACCGGCCCCGGGGCTGCCAGGAGCTTCTCCCACCTCGCCTCCTGGAAGACACGTTCCTGCAGATGCAGAGAGGCAGAAATGCAGGACAGGAGCTCTTCCCTCTTCCCAGAGGAAAGAAACTTGCTAAACTCTTAGTAGAGCAACAACTCATTAAGATATATATACACACTTCTATATATAAAAACTTTTTTTGTGGTTTCTTTCTACCCCAAACCAACCAGAAGAGTCCGTCTGCTTGAAAGCTTGTCTGCTTCTTTCAATCCACAGTGACTTAAACTATAAATATTTTATGTGTGTGCATGTGTGTGTGTTTGTGTATAGAAAGTGTGAGTGTGTAAACAGGCCGCTGTGTCAAATATTTTCTTGTAGATTTTCCTTCTTCTATTAAAATGCAGGGAGATTTGAAGTGGTTGGTCTGAGCCGTGCAGGCCGGTTATGGCAAAGGGCTTTGATTCCAGTTTAGCTCTGCATGTTGCAAGCCCTGTGGGAATCCCTGCTGCTGTTCATGGGGAAGCTGGAGCAGGTGGCAAGCTTGGATGTGGGGAAGTGAGAATTTCTGGGAGATGTTTCTCTGGATGTGCTAACATGGTTAGGAGCAGGCAGAGATGGGCACGAAGCCTCATGGGGCTTAGCAGCAAATGCTAGTAGGAACTGAATGATGATTTGTGAATACCAAAGCTAGGAACTGCCTTCACACAGGTTAGGCTGCCAATCCTGAGGGAGAATCTGGGCTTGGAAAGGAGCTTAGGGCTGAAAGAAGGTCACTCCCAACCCGGTGAAAGGTTTACTGAGGGCCACTGTAGAGCTTCATGGTCAAAGAGGGGCCTTGTCCCCGGGGATGTGCTGGGCATGGGCTGAAGTGCTCAGAGGATGTTGGTGCAGAAATCCCACGCTGTTCTTAGCCTGCTGCCTTGCCTGCCTATGGCCTATGCAGTGCACACCTCTGAGAGCAGAAAAGGGAAATGGGGCTATTGGTTTCCCCTCTCTGTTCTCATCATCAAAGTCAAAAGAAGCTTTGAGTTAATGACTTTAGAATTGATCATTGTCAATTAGGCAGCACGCCACAAAGGAGCTGAGCAGGAGCTGGTGTGTTAGAGCTGAACGAATCTGCAGCTTTCGCAGGGACAGAATAAACGTTCCCAGTTCCTGTGGGGAGGGGAGAACATTCTCCTGGGAGTATGATCCATCGGGGTGCACAGCTGCTGCGTCCCCAAGGTGTGGGAGGTCAAGCAGGACACAAGTGTCCCTCCTGTGGCAGACTCGGCTGCAGCTCTTCCTCCCTAGAGCCCTTCTCCCAGCTCTAACAAACGCTGCTCACGGGTGCGTTTTGCTCATCATGTTACTCATGTCTTGCCCAACAGGTACACTCAGACTACAAGGAAACAGAAATCCCTGTGGTAAGTTCCCAAATACGAGTGTGCTTGCAATGTGTTGTGTCTCTAAAATGTCCCGAAGTGCTTTCCAAAGCAATGCTCTGTTTGGGCACAAGAAGTCACAGGGGTGCCATGTAAGCTGGCTTTGGGGAAGGGAGCATTTCCGTGCTGCCCTCTGAACTGCAGGGTTTCCTGTGTGAAACCTGTCAGACCCAAAGCTGTAACAGCTCCTGCTGTTGCAAACACTGGGCATGGTGTTGAAGGATTCAGCCCCAGCGGTAGGAGGAGGAATTCTCAGAGGAACCTGGGCTATCTGGGGCGATTTTGAGGGTGGAAAGAGAGTGGTGGGAGTAACTTCCCAATAGACGAGTCTTCAGTTAACTCTTCACTAAAATGAGGCATATTGCAGATGTGGAGTGCCCTTGTTCCGTGCCAGCTGGAAGCACATAGGGATGCTGGGATGTAGGTGACCGTCACTTCATCTTGTTTGTTCTTTCCTTTGCCCTCTAGGTAACGCACCAAAACTTTGCAGTGTCTCAAGTGCCCAATAACTCCAGCTGCACGAAGCGGCCCGGCGGCGCCGGCCCCGAGCTGCTGCAGGCCCTGTCTGCCAGCGAGAGGCAGTGCATAGAGACGGTCGTCAACATGGGCTACTCGCCGGAGAGCGTCCTCAAAGCCATGAAGAAGAAGGGGCAGAACATAGACCAGGTGAGAACGGGACAGGTGCTGGTTCTGACAGGGGACTGGAGCGAGGGTTTGGGCAGGGGGGAGCTCTCAGGCTCTAACGCTGGGTGCAGCTCTTGGCTGTTGTGGTGGTCACCACGGGAGTTGTGTCCCCAAGAGCTCCATCCCCTCCCCAAAATCCTCTCTTGAGGTGCAGCTAACAGCAGCCATTCTTCAGGTGCTCATGTGAGGGCATCCCCCAGCTCCACCTGAGGCTGGGGAAGATGCTTGATCTTCTCAAGAGCCCCAGAGGGTGGTGCTGAGGATATTTAGCAGGTGCCACCCCTTGCTCTTTGCCAAAGCAGCTCCTTCCTTCTGAGCTCCAGCACTTACTCTGCTGCCCTCCCCTTCCCTGGGGGGGCTGGTCCCTGCAGGCTTCATACAGTCATGCAAGGCACCGGTGACCGACCAGTGACCGGGCTGTGACTAAATTCCTTCCTGCCCCAGGTGTTGCCTCAAATGATTGTTAAGACCAGCTCAGAGTTGCACTGCTGCAGGGTGAAACGCAGCTCTGGATCCTGGCTCAGCTTCAAACAAGAACATGCTCCAAATGGGGAGAACTTGGGTGGACTTTCCATGCTGACCCAATGGTTGCTGGGCTTTGCTCAGAGCATTCCCTCACTGGACTGCAGAGATTGCTGGGGAAAGGAGTGGTGTCCCAGTCATTCCTGTTCCAGGAAGGATTTGCCTACCTGTGGAACTGCTCTGCTTGTCTACCTGTCGTGAAGCTGCTTAAACATTGCACTGAAATGAACTGTAGCGCTAAATGGAAGGCACTTTGAAGGGCTCTTTTAATTCCTGATGTGTTTCCAGGTTGTGTTCTCTTACATACGTAGCTTTGCCTTTCTCTTGCCCACCTAACCCTTACCTATACCTCTGAAAGCTGAGAATGGATAAGAAATGTCAACCATTTCTGTGAGAGGTGGGATTTGCAGCTAACTCAACAGTCTGAGTTGATCTTAAAAGGCTGCCAAATTCCCAACTGCATTAGCCCTTGGAGATACCAAGAGGAAACAGTTCAAAAGCTGTTTTACCTTCATTGTGGCACCTCCGGTGCAGTTTCAGAAGCAGTGGTGTCAAAGCACTGTTTATCTGAAACTTCTGCCTTCTGCTCGGTGATGAGAAGCAGAAAGCTCAAGCTGGGCTTGGACTTGAGCGGAAAGAGAAGTTGGAGCTGGTAGGAGAGCTGAGAGAGCCCCAAAGGCCTTCATTCACTCTGAACAAGCTGTCATGTGAAGAATTTCCCAGCTCTGCTAGAAAACTTTGTTTTAGTGAAGCCTGGGGTAGTCTCATGCTTAGCTCTTCTGCATGCCCAGAGATGGTATGGACTGATGACGATATGAAAATGTCACTCTGCAAATGTAGATTCTTTTCCTTGTTCTCCGCAGGTTTTGGATTACCTGTTTGCACATGGACAGCTTTGTGAGAAGGGTTTTGATCCGCTTCTTGTTGAAGCAGCTTTGGAAATGCATCAGTCTTCAGGAGAGAAGGTGAGGACATTAGATGCTCAGCAACAGTGAAACTGCACCACGAAGGGGATTTCCAGCAGCACTTCCTCTAGGGCAGCTGAGGTAGCTTTGGCTTCACAGTAATGCTGCCTTTTCAGACAACATCCTTGTGCTGAAAAGGAAATATGTGTTAAAGTACTAGACACATTCTGCATAACTTTTTTCCTGTTATTCTCACTGATTGCATTGGTATAGGAACAGGGCCCCATAAAGAGCCTGTCTATCCTGGCTGTCATATTTTGAGCCCCTACTCTTGTGTATAGCATAGAAATATGCTACAATAAATTGCTTTCAAAACCCTGTCTGCCCCAGCTGTGATTTCCCAGGAGAGATGCACTGAAATGCTGCACAGCAAATCATGGAAGAAGGATGGAAGAAGTTGGAATAAAAATGACTTTGGGGGCACTGTTTCACTCTGGCTGTTGGGCAGCGCCAGAGGTGCAGAGGCAGGAACGGGACAGAGCAGTAAGGCTGCTTGTTCTAGTGTGTGTCAGCTTGTCACGTGCTGAGCTGTAGCATTAAACCTTCAGAGTTGCAACCCAGCTCCCGCACACACCCCCAAACCCACCTACCATTCTTGATTTAACCGGGCCTTGCTCCGTTTCCCTCTAGCAAATAAGTGTCTGTCTCTCTCTTCCAGACCACGCAACTTCTCAAGCTAATGAGTCAGTTTAAAGAAATGGGCTTTGAACTAAATGACATTAAGGAGGTCTTATTATTACACGACAATGACCAACACGACGCTCTGGAAGATCTAGTGGCCCGTGCAGGAACCAGCTGAAAACGCGTCCGTGGGTCGTCGGCGCGCAGCGGAGCAGGAGCAGCCCCGTCACCTTCACGTCCAGCGTGACTTGCTCTCGCCAGGAAGGAGTCCAGCTTATCGCATCCACGGGAGAGGACTTGGCAAGCCTGCCTGTGTGCATTACTACAGCATTTCTCAACGGAGAGCCAACTTTCTTTCTTAAATTAAAATTTTAAAGTGCCCTTTCCTAAGTTTCCTTTTTCCAGCTTGGCCACGGAGAGTTTGGACTGCCCAACCTCTACTGGAATTGTATATAGGCAGAGACAGGAGTGGTTCTTTTTCCCCTACTGTTGCACTGGAGTTGGACAGAAGATTATGAAGTTGGTTTTGAAACTAGGAGGCTTTGGTTCTTTAAAGCTGCTTTCATGGTGTCTGCTTGTACTGAATTATTACTTGACTGTCACAGTCCAGATTAACTGGCCACATTTGACCTTTAGTGCAATGGAGTTTTATTTTCTGGTTGGAAGCTAGTCTGTAACTTAGTAAAACACTGGTTCAGAAACTGTCACTATGCATAAAGAGAGAAGCTGTTCCTCTTCCTGTGTTTTTTGTTCCTTTTGACCCACGCATCCAACACTTCTGCCAGACATAAGCATCCAATGCTGAGTGGTGTGTAAGTTCTCTTGGAACAGGTAAGCTGTGAACTCGATCTGCACCTGCAACTTGCGTTGGTTCTTGAACCCGAAGGCAAAGAGCTGGGGCTCCGTGTTCTTGGTCCCCAGGTTTGTAGGTTATTTAAGGAAATGCCCTGCTAGGAAGTCAGTTATCTTTTGTTTTAAATAATATTCAGTGTGAAGCAGGAGCTTTCTTTTAAGCACTTTCTTTTGAAGGAAAAAAAATATACTCACTGCATTAGTTCCATTCTCCACACTGCTATAGAAATGCATAACATCTAGAAATGAGGTTTGGGGTTGTTTTTGGTAGTACAAACTGTATTGCATTGTACATTGTTCAAGTTCTGAATACATAAAATATCAGCAGTCTTGAGGAATCTTTTAATTTGCTAAATACTTTGATTCTGCAGAAGAACAACTAATAAAACCCTCAACTGTCCTTGCCAGTGTCATGGGTCGCATCTCTGCTGCTCTTTGGCTCCGACCCCAGTGGGCCTCGTTGCTGCCTGCTGCTGTGGGCCCGTGAGCAGCGCCAGCCCTGCAGAGGCTGAGCCGGAGCAGAGGCAAATCTAGAGCCTCAGCCTCGCTTTAGAGCACGGAGCTGGCCCTAGGCTCCGTTCTGGCTGCCTCCACTTCGTTTTTTCAGGAGGGGGCAGCGCCTGGGGCTTTTTGGGTAAAGCCCAGTTTTCCTCCCTAGGTGAGAAGGGTGACAGCTTGAAAGCAAGGAGCTGGGCATCCTGCTAGCCAGAAAAGCTGGGAGATGATCCCAGTGCTGTGGAGTTGCTCCTGGGTCTGGTTTGTGTTACCTGATCCTCCGAGCTGATAACTAAACAAAAGCCCCTGCCTGCTGTTAGATCTGCCAGCAGAATAAGCAAGAAATCTTTCCCGTGGAAAAGTAACTATTTAGGTTACGTCTCAATAAAAGCATCGAGGTGGTTGTGTTCATTTAAAATTTGTCAGAGTTGCCCTCACAGAGCATTGCAGTGAAATACAGCAGAAAAGGGCGCTGTTGCAGGAGCTTGTTGTGGAGAGGAGGGCAGAGGTGGTGCTCGGAGCTGGGTGAAGCGCCGGCCGGGCTGTGACCCCTCCCCGGGCCAGGGCTCTTCGCGCGCCCGCAGCGGCGCCGGGCGGCCTCGCGGGCACGGAGCTCGTGCCCCCGGCCAGCGCGGGCTTTACCCGCGTGGCTGGGGGCAGGTAGGAAACACGGAACAAACCGAGCGGCCGCAGTGTGGACGTCGGCTTTGGGCACCCCGTGTCCCTTCAGGGCGCAGAGGCTGTTGTGAAGCTGCACTGGGGCCGCAGGCTCTGCTGCCTGCAGGGCCCGGTGCAGGAGAGGAGAGAACCGCGGTCCTGGCTGTACGAGAGCTGCTGCTCCTGCAGGCACCCAGAGCATCAGCTCCCTTTAGGTACCTGCAGAAGGGCACGCGGCAGCGTTTCCATGTCATCAGAGGCCCTTTTGCCTTCAGTGCAGCCGAGTAAAGGCTGGTGTGGGGAGCCCGGCCCTCCCGAAGAGGCTCAGGAGGAGAGGGGCAGGGACAGGAGCTGAGCAGGCTCTGCTCCGGAGGGCTCCCTGGGCAGCCCTGCGTGGAGGCTGCTGTTAAGGGCTGCCAGCGCTGCCCCTGCAGCCCCAAAAGCCGGGCCTGGCGCTGCGAGGTGCCCTGTGCCCCTGGCAGCCACCGAGGGCAGCACCTCTGTGTGATCGGCCAGCGCGGGCACAGCCGGAGCCACCGCCGAACCCGAGCGCGACCTGGGCTCCGGGATCCGCCTCGGCCAACTGGTTAAGCGGCTGCTTACGCGGCTCTTTCAGTGGATCCATGCAGCCCATAGCTGGTGGGCAGCATTTGAAACACGAGCTAAGGAATGGGCCCGGTGCCAAGCGGGGGGCTCGTGTGTATTTCCAACCCAAGTTACTCTTTTGCAATCAGATGCTTTTAGTTTTGATTGTGTTTAATTTAAAACAAACTTTACCAGAGTTCTGTAGCAAACTGAATTTTATTTTAAATAATGTGAAGTATTCAAATAAAATATCAAGCACCTGCCATGAGCATTACTAGTCTTTGTTGCAGTGGAATACAAAAGTTAGATACGTTACAGTTCTTAATTTACCTGATTGTACATGGCCAGGCTCTGTCGAGCTGTTAAGAGACTCGTGTAACAGCAGCCGTGTTGTGGATGCTCCTCGGTGTTGGAAACAAGAACAACTCCTATCAGCTGTCAGGGCTGCAATGCAGAGCTGCTCTTCCTCAAACACTCATTTAGCACCTTTTCACACAAGGGTTAAACAGCAGCTAGGCAATAACCTTACCGGGAGAGAAAATACCCTGTCGTTCTGGTACATGCTATACGCCCAGTGTTGTGAGTCTGTGGACAAGCAGTACTTCAAGCAGGCCAGTTGTCTTCTTACTGCTAAGGATGAGGTGCTTTCATATATTTTTATATTTTCTTTGGCCAGTGGGCTGTCTTGCATTCAGCAGGGGAAAGAATATGCTGAGAAACTGCTGGAAAAATAAATCTTACGCTTAACCTAGAAAGTTCCCTTCTAGATTAGAAGATCCTCAGGCCTTGGAAAACTACTCCTTTTTCCTTCTGCCCTGTATTCCTGGTCATCCCCAGGAACGGCTGCTCTGGGCACCTGCCTGGGGTCTTGGCTTCACTCTGGACCACACGGAACCCACACAAATGTCCATGGCCGATTGGACTCTCATTTCCTTTGCACGTGGAGATTTCTGGTCACTCATCTGTGCTGCTGCACTTATCTCAACAAATATCCAGGGAATAACGTGGCACTGTCACCTTGTGGTTTGTCCGTACTTAGTGCTTTAGAAAAGGCTACCTTGAGAAAGAGACTGAAAACCCTTAGGGAAGCACATTGCCGAGCTGCTTTTTAGAGAGTCCCCTCCTGTGGTGAAGGACAACTCCATCCCATCTCCCAGGCTGCTCCCGGGTGCTTTAAGGATTTGAGTTGCTGCTTGGCCGTGTTGGCTGCTGGGGCACTCGAGCTGCTGCACACATTGCTGAGGAGACCAGAGCTGGTAGGCTGCAGGGGCAGCCCAGCTTTGCACCAGGATCACTTGCAGAGTGTGTCTTGGTTTTGCAGCTTTTAAGCTGACTGCTGGGCTTGCTTTGAGGCCTGGATGCGAGGCAGAGGCAGGAACCGTGTGGGCTGCAGCTGACAGGTCTCTATCAGGGTCACGTAACAGCAAGTGCAGCATCAGTGAGAACGTTTCAGGTATGAGGCTTGCTGAACAGCAACGCTGGCAGCTGCTGAAATGCAACTGCCCAAGTGGACTCTTTTTTGAGGGAAAAAAAAGGCGTCTGCAGCGTCACAAAGTCACCGTGGACGAAGCCCCCTGCAGCAGAGCGCTACTGAGGAGGTCACACGTCCTTTGCAGCAGGGTAAACGTGCGGCTCGCTGACCTTGGCCTGGGTATGAGACCCATGTGTTTATTAACAGATGAACCTTTGGTGCAAAGTCCCTTGTCTGCAGCCTTCTGCTAAGCCACCTACTACACGTGACTTAAGCCATCGTTTTCAGATGGTTTGGAGATAGGCCCAAGCAAAGAAGGGCAACAACAGCCTTCGGCCTCTTGGAAGCACCAGCACTTTCTCCTACCTTGCTTTTCGTTTTTGGTCTAGTTATTTAGATACTTAAACAGCAGCTCCCCTCTGAGTCCTCACTTCTGTTTTTTTGTTGACCAATGTGCTTTTCTGGACAGCTTTTGAGCACTTCTGTTAGAGCTGTGCTTGGCTTCAAAGGGGTTCCCTCCTCGTGTCTGCTTGGCAGCACCTTCAGTAGGTGAGAAGCAGCTCTGGTTACTGTGGACTAGGCTGCCTGGTGAGATATTTAAAGGTGCTGAACTGTTAATGTTAAGAAGGGGACTGATGTTCAGCTTGTTAAAGCTTGTGCTGATAGGCATTCCTCTCTCTTACTCAGAAGTTCTCTCCATCCTTTTCTAAAGCATAAACTAATTGCAAACATCAACCCCAAAGCCCTCCCCTACCTCCCCACGCACCCTTTGCAGCACCGAGCGTGGTGGCACACGAGCTGCCTGTGTCCGTGGAGGGCTTTGTGCACAGCCCCTGCCAGCAAAGAGGAGCTAAACGGGGGGTGGCGGCGCGGCGGCCTGGGCGCCCGCAGCCGAGCAGAGCTTCAGCTGCGCCCGCATCGTCTGGATGCACTCGGACTTCAGCACCAAGATTTCGTCCAGCTTGGCCACGAAGTTCTGGAAGTCCTGGGGAGAAAAGCAGAAGGGAAGTGTGGAGACAGGCAGCACCATCCGTGTACTGCAGCAGCACCCAAGTGAACGTTTTCTAGCGTACAGTGCAAGAGACTTGCTCAGTGTTTCCTTATTGAAGTCCCGACTCAAACACTGCAAAGTTCAGTGCCCCTCGTTACTGACCTTAATTTGTTCCTGTAGTTGCTGGTTGCTCTGGGGCTTTTGTTTTTCCTTTAGCTGTCTAATACACTGGCTTAGAAAAAAAAAGGAATTGAATGAGTCCTGCCCTCGCCCTTCCACACAGGTTATCTTTCAGAGGGTTTGATACTGATCCTAGTCAGCTGAGGTGAGGTTCTACGCACCTCAGAAAGGTGGTAGAAGTTGGTCCTCAGAAGGACCAATGCACTGAATCTGCTTTTGCCCATGTGCCTGGCACCTCCCTGGCACTGCAGCTGCAATCGTGAAGATGAGCAATGACCAGACGGGCAAATGCCCCGAACCCTGGGCAAGGGGAAGGGTGGTTTCACAGCAGGTCGCTGAGCAAGCCCAGCTCCTGCGTGAGAAAGAGCAGTGATGGGTGGCCCAGGGTGCAGTACAACCTGCTGCAGAATGAGACAAAGGATCTGGAGCGGCACCTGGCACTGCCACAGAGGCGGCTGTTCTTGGGCAAGGCTCGTGTCAGTCTGAAACGGGAGGCGTCAGTGAGGAACAGGGAGGTCAGCGGCTGCTGCGTGACCCGGTCCCGCAGCCCTACGTGTCCTGCAGGCACGAGCGCTGCAACAAGGCCGACCCGGCCGCCCTGGCTTATTTTTCTTAAGCCCTTTAAATACTGCGTGTTTCAGTACGTGCTCACGTGCTGGGTCTCGTCAGGAGTCTCGCTATGGCCCAGGCTTCCTGGCTGGAGAAGCAGCAATCCCCTGAAAGTCCAAGCTAATGCCCTTGGCCAAGGAGGGACCCTGCTGTGCGGCTCAGCCCAGGCAAAGGCTGTTCCCACACCTCAGGGACGCTGGCAAGAACAGGCCCTCCTGCAAGCCCCCAGACGACAGCTGCTGTGGGCAAATAAAGGGATTTGGGGGGTGCTGAGGAGAAAGGGCTGTCTCTGTCGAACAACGTAATTAACAAGAACAACCTGGAGTAATTTAAAGGAAAAAAAGAAAAAGTAAAAGGTAGCTTTGTATCATCTTGATCCCTGCCACGAATCTAAGGCAGCCGATGCTGCGGTGTCCCTTCCCGGCTGCTCCGTGGCGCTGCCAGCTGCACTCGCAGCACAGTTGCCCCACGGCGGCCGCCACTCGGGGTCCCGGCAGCAAGAGGCCCCCCGGCCCCCCGCTTGATGCTGCGCTGGGAACAGACAGGGCTTCGACGCGGTGACGCAGCTGGGACTGGGCTGCAGCGAGGGGACGCGGGAGGACGGGGCTGGGGCTGTCATGGGGCCGTGGTGGTGGCTCTGGGCTGAGGTGTGAGGCTTCTTGTCACACATGGGGCCAGCAGGAGAAATCACAGAGCAGCATCGGAAGAGAGGCCAGAGGCCCTGACTTACAGTCAAGCCTTTACTGTGGCAATCCAGCACAGGGCATAAGCCGAGAGCCCCTTGAGTGGCAGAAGAAATTAAGAGCCCCGAGGGAGGCAGTAATCGGGGTGCTCAGAGCCAAGGAGTGAGCAGGCGTGCTGAGCAGGGACACCCTTCTGCAGGGTGTGGAGCAAGGGACTCCCAGAAGGAAGTGACAACGTGGCACTGCATCACCAGCTGGGATGTGCCTGTGTCGTGCTTGGTGGGACTGCAGCTTGGTCCCACCTGCAAGGGCAAAAGGCTCTGTGTGGAGAGGAGCCCTCTCTGCTACAGGCTTGTACCACGTGGCAAGACAGGGAGAGCTGCCCTAGCAGGGACAAGGTGCTCAGGGTTGTCCCCCAGCCTCGTTCTCCCGCCACGACCTGGCCGAGCGGAGACAGGACGGGTATGAAAACGAGCAGCCTCCTGGGAGGCCAGGAGGCACCACGGGAGGAGCACGAGGCTGTCCCTGATTCCCAGTGAGTAATTTCTGCAGGTTCAACGGGCACTGAAATCACCCTGGGAAGCACTTACCGTTGCTGCCACCTGATTTATCAGGCACTCCTCCTTCGAGCACAAGGCTGCCATTTCCTCCAGCTGCTGCCGATGGGCTCGAATCACAGCCTGTCTGATGAACATACAGTTCAGCTTTGGTTACCCAGCTGCTGCTCTGCCTCTAATGACCATCGAGTCCCTGCAGCCAGGCCCTGGTGCACATGTATGTACACACCACACACACAGAGGCACACACAGACAGAGTAGCTCTCGATGAGCAGTTTGGACAGATTTCAGGCACTTTCCATCTTAAAGGAAGCCAGTTCTGAGAACTGCAGCTTGTGTTGTGTTATTCATTCCTCCAACGCTACCTAAGGAAGCGCTAATGGAATAATTGGCTTCCTGGGAGATTTTAAGATGCACTAAATAACAGTCAATCACATATTTACATAAGATAATGACTATTAATTATCCGTAATGTTATTAAATAATTATTTCACAGATTATTTGACTTCCTACCGGTTTTAAAGTACATAAAAGCGTGAGATACAAATAAAGACAGTTGCACCACACTCAAGCCTGGATTTTCTAAGCTCCATGTCAAACTACAGTGAGCAGCAAGACTTACTGGGCCTTTTCCAGGGCTTCCCTCTGCTGCTTCCCCATCTCTGGTGCAGCGCTGGGGGAGATGATGCTGGGCAGACCTGACGGGCTGTTTGCATTTGCTGGTGGCTTAATCTCTTCAGCAGCTGATTCTGAATCTGTTAAAGTTTCTTTTGTAAAAATACTCTGCATCCACTTGTCCTTAAGCAGCCCCATTTCCTCGCTCCTGAGAGAAGACCTGGCCATGTCTTCAGAACGACCCTCGTCCTGGTTCCTCTGCCCTGGCCTGGGCTGCAGCAGCCGGCTGCCTTCTTCCGAGCACGGCTGGGCTGTGCAATCCGTATCTCTCCCGCAGGGAAAGCCCGGCATACCTGGAAAATATCCCCCTTCAGGAATATCCGCATGGATTTCCTGAGCCACGGGCTCACCGCTGTGCCCTTCATTTGGACTGGGTTCTCCCAGATTATCAGCAGTGTCTCTAACCTCAGCATGGCACTGTCTCCTATCTGCGTGTCCTTTGCGGGCCGCGTTGCTGAGCAGGAAGCCGCCCTCCCTCTCTGCTGGGGGGTCCCTGCATTCAGCTGCAGGTGCTCCCGCAACCAACAAACTGCACAGAGCTCCTTCATTTGATGACCCCGAGGCCAGAAGGCAGCAGCAGGGCCTCACACGGCAGCCCGCGGGTGAAACCCACTTGTCCCCTGCTGGTGGACAATGCTGCGAGCCGCAGCTCCTGGCAGCACGGCGCGTTTGCTCCCCGAGCTCCAACATACTGTCTGTGAGAGCCCTGCTTCTGGTGCACTGCCAGGCCTGCTCCTCGCCTCTCCTCCGGGCACCACGGATGCTCCTCTCCACCGCCTGCGTCTCGTGGGGAGACTTCTCTCGGCTGGAAGACCCGCTCTCGGTCTCGGCTGCTTCCTCATGGTCAAGAAGGGACATTGTGAGAGGAGCTGCGGCCTCACAAGTTGACTCTGAGCAAGTGCTGGCAGCTCCACATTGGCCAGCCCCGTTTTTTCGAGTTCTCCATTTCATGTCTCCTGCAAGAGCAGCCTGTCTCTCCAAGATAGGTTCTTCCTTCTGCCTATGTAGGAGGTTGATCTCTCTGTGCTCTGGAGTCCCTGATTTCAATAGGGGAGAAACACATAGGTTTGCAGCCTCCTTTTCTGGAGTCAAGGGAGTTTCACTGGAATAAAGGAGATATTTGGGGTTGGGTTTGTGCTGTTTTGGATCACCTGGGAAATCTTTGGTGTTTCTCCAGCTACAAGCAAGATCATCTTGCAGGCAGAGAGGTTTTTCTGCAGTATTGCTCGGAGAGGACTCAATAGTTAGGTCAAAGCTCCAATCTGATGGAGTTTTGCATCCACCTGTATTTTTAATAGATTCTTCTGCCTTTGTGAAGCCTCTGCTATAATCCCAGCTGTCATCTAGCTCATGCTCTTGCATGGGAAATGAATATTTAAATAACAAATCCTGCTTCTTTTGGTCTTTCTGCTCTTCCTCAGTTCCTTGTTCTCTTTGATGAAGGAAAAATGAATGTTGGCTGCACTCACTGGGGCTTCTTCTTTTTGTGCTCTTTTGACTGCAGACAGGTGAGAAAGAGTCTTCACTGAAGTCACTGTCATCCAGCTCTTCCAGCTGCATCCCCTCTTTGCTCTGTGCTTCCGTGGGGGCAAAGTTCAGCTCCTGCTGCACTTGAATTTCCTGGGGCTTGTACTGGGTTAAAAACCTCTCAAGAGGCTGATAGGTCAGTTTTTGCTGTAGAATAGGTGGCTGCTGAAACTGCTGGTGATAAAGGCGTAAATGCTCCTCTCTCTCCTTCTGGAAGGGAGAAAGGCTTGTCCAGCTTTCCGCACACCTTTTGGCAAAGGCATTTCCCCACTCCTGACTGCCATCAGAAGGCTGATTTCCATCCCCATAGGAAAAATCTTCTCTAGAAACAAGCTGCTTCTGCACAGGTTGCACTGTCTGGACTTTCAGGGATTGCCCAGGGGATTTCTCTTGCAGGTTCTTGTCCCTTTGGCCACTCTCTTTTGCCTCGGTCAGGGCAGTATTTTTGATGATAAAATCCTTTGCAACGTGGTTCTTTTCAGAGTGGGGAGACAGATCATCCACCTTCTTCCTCGGGGGCTGCCCCACACGCAGGACTCCCTTCACTGGGCTGGCGTGGTGGAACCAGGGGGAGCTGGGGCTTGCTCTGCAGCCATGTCCCTTGTTGACAGCCCTGGGGGTGGAGGTGAAAGGGAGAGCGGGTGGCTGGAGTGCTGAAGGACACGGCTTCGTTCTCATGGCAGCTGGAGGATGCTGGAGGCCCAGCTTCACTTTCTTTGGAGAGCTCTTTTCCCCAGGGGGCAAAGAGGGAGCGTTTTGGATGCGTTTTGGCGAGGCACTTCCAGCCACCCGACGTCTGCTGGTGACGGGGGTGGAACACTTGATCCCTTTCTTCAGCTCTTTGACCCTGAAAATGAGGCTGGTTTAGATGTCATTCTCCCAGAGAAACAGCGATTCCTTCAGAACAAAGTAATACTTGGACATATTAAGGCTAAAAACTTCATTGAACAGCACGATTTATGTTTAAATTACTGGAAACCCCAGCAGGCATCCGCAACACCTGTACCAAAATGCTGAGTTTCTGGAGAGGTCTACACAGCATTTTAAAGTGCTTCCTTGAGCAATGCACGGAAGGAGGGCGAGGGGCTTTAGCCCACCCTAGGCAGAGCTACAGTAGGAAGCTCAAACAAAACTCTGAGCACCGAGGGTAGCAATGCACAGCTACAGAGAGCTACAGAGATACCTTCATCACTGAAAGCTGCCACCTGAGAGGGGAGTTTCAAGACCTGCAGCATTTTATGACCTAATGTAAGAGCAGAACAGTTAGGGATGTTCATTGCAGGAACAGGAAAGGATGCTCATTGCATTTCTTGCTTAACTCATCATTTCCCATACAATCAAGGGAAAATATAGGATCAAACACATTGCACATTACGTTTTTCTTGCTGTTTTCCACCTTAGCAAGTTTGAAGCACATCACCCACCTGTCAGCATATCGCAGAGTGTTCAGGGTGTGCTCTGTAGCTATGTGGCTAGGTGATACATTGGCTATCATACATGTCTTGGAATTGCCAATGAAAGAATCCTTTAAGACCTTGGAGCAGGAGGAAAAAAAAGTTTAAGATTCTTAGTAATTTATATATTTATTTTCAAACAAGAAGGGATAAAAATTCAGAGCTCACAGGATTAAGATTTGCAGTTTAAAGAATTTTTGAGGGGGTTACTGTGTAGTAGACTCCCCTGTCCACACCATTTTGCACAAAATAGGTGGTAAAGTGATTTTATTCTGCTTAGACCTTAAAGTTAAGCATTTTACCCTTGTGCTTCCCATGAATTAACGGTGTGCACAGGGGCAGTTTACCATGATTCAAGTGCTGCACAGTAACTGTCTCTTTTTATGGAGTCCACGTGTCTCAGTTTGCCTTGTAATTCTTTGTTTACAATTTAAAACAAACACAAGTGTTAATCAGTGCTCCAAACAAGCCCTTGCACCAGGTGCCACAAGGCTGCCCATATGTTCTGAGGAATAAAGCATATGCCACAACTAGAGCAAAGAAATGTTGATCAAAACTCCCCTGCCTGTTACTGCACAGGGGATGCAAAATTGATGGCAGAGTGGGTGGGGATGGAGGGTAACCCTTTTGAGTCTGGTTTTGCAGATGTTCACAGCAGGAATATCTGCTGACAGCTGAACCACAGGGCTGTTTATGCAAAAAAATCAGAGGACTAAGAGGATTCAAGCATGACGCTTGGGAGTTAGTGCACTTCTGCAAAGCTGGTACCTTTTTTCCCCATGATGGTCCTCTGGATTGATTATATTTCTTGCTAGGAGTTGGCCTTAACACTGTGATTACCTTTAATATTCAGGAAAGTCATTAATTTCTGTGTTTTAAAAAGGCTTAGTCACAGTTATCGAACCTTATCTTCTGCCTGATGCCCTCCTCAGGGCAATACCTACTGCTGCCTCCTTGCTGGCTTTACCTGAGTTAGTTTGCTCTGCCGGAATGGTGTGTGGGCATGTTCCTGATCCAGCGCCCGGATGCATTCCTTGAGCTGCCAACACAAGAGGGGGAGAAACACATCAATTACGAGCTGTAACCCAATTTCCCCACAACTAAGCTACAAAATCCGCTGCTTTCCTTATGGGCCTTTGGCTCCCGCCACAGGACGTCGCTCCCAGGGGGAACCTCCCTCACAGCCACAGCAGGGAACGGGAAGCTGTGGGTAGCTCAGGAATCAACAGCAGGGTGGCTGCACCCACAAGGAGCAAGGGGCAGCACAGAGCACAGGCAGCCCAGCCCGTTGTCTTTATGGGATATGCAAAATGTGTTCAGCAAACACACAGCTTCACACTGCTGTGGACTCGCAGCTGCCACAGGTAACTAGCCTGAAGCCAAATCAGGTGGGGCTGGGCTATGCAGGCCTGTGTATCCTTAGGATGCTGCAGGCTGTGAATGCACAACTGAGCTTTTGGAGCTCCTCTAAAAGGCTTCTTCTAGAAGTTGTTTTTCCTCTTCTGAAAAGGGAAAAAAAACCCACTCTGGGCAGCAGCAGTGCAAGTTCCTTATGCCACTCGGGCAGTTATCTTCAGCCCAAAGTGGCCCAAGCAGCTAAGGGCACGTTCCTCCCCACACAGCTCCCATGTGCAGACTGCACTTGCTGCCTTAGGAGGAGGCTGATCCCAAGCCTGTCCCTCTGGGCAGGAGCAGCGTCTCAGGCCTAACTAGAGGTGAAAGCTTTGACTAGCAACCAAACGATGAGATGCAAGGGGAGCTGTATTCAAGCCCACGTTCAAACCCGTGCTCAGAAGGTAGTATAGAGGTAGCCTGTCTCTCTAACCAAGTATTTCCCCATGCCTTTTGGGTGGCTAATAAGAGCTACACACAAAAAAATGGAAGTGAAGCAACAGACTACCCAGGGAGTGGAGATACAGCCACAGCACCCCCGGTACAACCAACAGGGTATGAGAAGGTGGCTGCAACCAAGCCCTTCACAAAACACATCTGGTCTCACCTCCTTAACAACCATCACTAGAAGTAGTTCATAGTCTTAGAGAAACACCTCTTGATTTATGACTAGCCTAGAGAAAATGACATTTGCAGATTTAAATATATGTCCTCTTGGTTATGGAACAAGCACAAGAGCATCACACTCCATATCAAGCTTGGATGCTCTCTAAAATTGGTAGAAGTGTGTACAGCCATGAGGCAAATCATTATAAAAGCAAATACTGAGGGAAAATAAGCAGACCACAGTATTGTCAGGGTGACATTAGCGTGAAGCAACCTTTCTACATCTAAAAGAACAACACTCATTTAAAATTATATATATTTCTCGTGTTTAGTGCATATTCTTACAAAGCACAGCTCTAGCAACAAGTGCAAGATCATCAAACTATTTTAATATTTGATACTGCTTTTATAGCTGCAGTATCTGAATACCTTGTACTTGAAGGTATTCATACATTCATCCATACATGAACTTCATACATCTTAAGGCCAGAAAGGAACATTACGATCATCAGTCAATAGAGCTGAGTTTTTACTGACTGCAGATCACGTAGACTTACTCAAAGATGGATTTTCTAGTTAATTGTCTTGCTTTTGGTAGATTGCCAGGTATTTACTTAGCTTCACACAACAGCAGTTAATACACACATTTAAAACCAGTTCTTTCTAAAACAGTTTTACAAACCTATGCCAAGCCTCAGTCCCCAGGAATCATCTCTGCATACAGAGATGAACTGGGTAACTGTAACTGTGAGGGTCACACAGAAAAGCAACAGACTCCAAGTCAATCGTGACTCTGCTGCCACTCAGTTATTCACCAATGAGTACTCAAGAAAGTGAGAAGCACATAAATATATTTCCTTTACATCTGTCTCCCAGTATGGATGCTATTATTCCCCACTTGGAAAGGCTCTGTGCAAAATAACATTTTCGATTCTCAGAGCAGAGCAAGCCACATCCAATTTACAGCACACTGCCAGCATAAACAGCTGAGGGTTGCATAAACTCATTTCTGTGCTGTTGATTCACGCTCTCTGATTGCTTAACACCTTCCTCGTCTGGGGAAGCCCTCACTTCATCAGTGAGCTGCATTCATTTGAATTAAAGGGCTTGTAAAGCCTGCTGCACAATTTCTACTAGGGGCACTTCTGCTTCATCTTAGGTGGCATTTCTCTGCTGCTTGTCCCCCTCTGTGCTCACTTACAGAAGACAGTTACATCAAGAATGCCTTCCTTTCTACTCACACGTGAACTCCTCTATCCTATGCTCTTGAGTATTGCTTTCTTCCTGATTTATTAAAGAAGTCTGGGTTCAAGGAATAAAAATAAGCAGCAGAAACAGATGCTTTTTTAGGAAACAAATATGGCAATTTTAAGCTAATAACCTCTATAAGAAGGACATCAAATTTCTATATAAAATAAAAGACACCTATAATAGTACACCTAAAATTTTCTATGTTACGTTTACCTGTCTGGCTTTAAGAATCCCATAAGATCTTTTTCTTCTAAAATGTCTTTTAGTCTTGAAAGTTAAACTGGGAACACTTGGTACTTAGTTTTTAAATTTATTTCTACTTGTTCCCCTCTGTGGGAATCATACATGTGCTATTCTGTGGTTTCTTTTCAAATTAAAACCCACACTAAAAATAAATTACAAAACCTTCCCCAGGCAAGCTAGTAGCTTACTGCTAAAAGGCTTTGGTTTATTTCTGCTCCTTCCATTTTTGTTTGTCGATCTGAGTCTCTAGCATCAGCTGCCCTTTCACTGCCAGCCAAATCAATGAAGGATATCCTAGAAAAAAAGCAAATTTGCATTTATCTTAGGGATTTGTTTTCTCATTTAAACAGAACAAAACATGACATCATAAAATTGATTAGCAATAACTAACTACCACCGAACAAGGAAAAATATGCACTGTGAATATCTGAGACATCAAAATAAGCACGGAAGCAGCTACAGGAACAGGGTCAGAGTGTTCTGGCATTGACACAGTCACAACAGTCTAATTGCATGCAGTAAGAGTGCTTCATAGTTGTAAGGCACAGCTATTTAAAGTGTAAAGCACATATCTCTCTGGAAAAGTACTGTATCTTGTAGCTTCCCAAGAACACAATTAAAGAAATTGTAAACTTTTTGAGTCTCCTTCCAGGTAAAACAGACACCTGCCTAGATTCAATGGGAATTCAGGGCAATAGGTAAAGAAATTTTCTGTATTATAAATAATATACTGAGCTTTCACTGCTTCTGTTCCCTTCCATCCTCAAATCTCTTCTAGGCCTTCCCATGCCCCCTAGAGCTCTGGATGCCAGGTACTCTACTGAACGTTGCACTCCATCTTCTCCTTTGCCCTTCTTCATATACTAGAGGAGACTTGACTTCTATGACAGGTATATTTGGGGATCCTTTCCACTCTCCAGTTCCTCTTCTCTTTCAATAACAAAAAATAGCACATATTCCACACCTACACAACCACACACACTTCTATCTCCCAGCCTGCCTGCTCTGTCTTCGCCTTGCTCCACTATTTGCCTCTCTCCACTATCTGTTGCTCTAACATTTTGCCTTGTATTTATAAGATGAACCTGGGGAGCAAGACTGCATCTTATTTGTTGGGAGGGCGGCAAGTCAGTACAGTTTTGGACACTCAGACAGTAACATAAACATCTAGGCACCTTTAATCAAGTTATTTCTTGGGGTTGTTTAGTCTGGAGAAAAGATGACTGAGAAAAGACAGAATTACAGTCTTTAATTATGTAGAATGACTGCCAAAAGTAGTAGTAAACTGCTTTTTTTTTTTTTTTTTTTTTTTTTTTTTTTTTTTTGTACAAGACTGCAGCAGATAGCACCAGAGCTATCAGAGCTATCAGAGATGTTTAGGTTAGTCACAAGGAATCATATGACCAAAGGGAGACTTCTACACCTCCCTCTGAGCTAGGTGCTCCATGTTTCCCTTATTGATCAAAGAAAAGTGCTTTCCAGAGGCAATTCCTTCTGATCTGCTTTAAATGACTCCACAGAATGGGATGAATCAGATGCCAGGAATGGCTCTTCCTTTTCAGTGACTTCAGAAGTGATGAACTCGCATGCAGAGGGGACCCCTGCAGACATCTACCTTTGGCCAGATTAATGCCAGAAAGGAAAAGCTTTTCGTTACTGAGGATGAAGGCATGGAATTGATTGTCTCAAGAGGGCAGTAAAACTCCTTCACTGGAAATCTTTAAGAATAAGTTTAACAAATATTTGCCAGAAATGGCTTAAGATCTCTTCCTGGGAGCAGAATAAGGGTTATGAAACTTCTCAAAGCCCCTTTGAACCCTGTCTTCTGGTTTAACTAGCAGTTGCCCACAAACTCAGTATCTCTTCTCAGTTTGTCCCCTGGATGTCCCCAGGATGGATTTCCTCATCAGATGGTGGTGGAACAGATCAGCAGGCGGCCAACCTTGATAGATTGTGCAGTTCTGTTTCTAATCTTACCTTCCAAAGGTCCTGTTGGCTGGGTCCTTAATTTGGATCTGGATGATAGCATGAGATCGAGAGGAATCAGAGTTTACTCCAGTGGCTCCTGTGCTACGTTCCTTCCCTCCCTTCAAAATCACTTGGAAACAAGGGGAAACAAAAACAACAACAAAAAAAACAGTAAATTGTACCTAAAAACACAATCTCTGAAGAAAAGATCCCATTCTCTTCAGTTTAGGTTACATTCAAAGGAACACTTCATTACAGCCCTGAAATTTTGGTGCAGGACAGCTGCTAAGTTAGATTGAATCCCTTCCAATGTTTCTTTCACAACTTTGCATATGGATTTGCTTGTGGTGCCACTACAGAGTTCAGAGACTATTGCAGACATTCGTTCTGATTTGCAAAATATCTAGATTATAAAAAGAAAGAAAGTAGATTGCAGAGATAACTTCAGACTGAGCATTTGTTGTGGTGGGTTTTTTTTGTAGTTTAATTTCACATTCTTATGTTGCAGACTGGTACCGCTAGCCAGAAAATCAAGAGGTTTACACTATAACAAGACATGAAGTGCCAGAACATTTCTCTACAACCAAAAGCAGTAATGCCAGAGCATGCAGCAAGGCTAAAGCATGAACTATATTCAGGGTCAGCAATAAAGTAAGAAAACAAAGGGCAGAGGCATGTCAGAAGGGCATCTTCAAGATAAAATCTTTATCTTCAAGATAAAATTTCAGCCAATTCTCCTTTGCAAAATTTTAAAGACTATTACAGGCTTTGTTGCAATAACTACAGCACGACATTCATACAATAGAGCCATTAACTTGGCTTCTGGTAGCAAGAACAAATTAAAACATGAATTTAGCTAAATCAATACGGTTTCAGTTGACAGATGCACATCACTCTTGCCTTTCAGTGGCTGTTGAGCCCTTATCCAGCAACAAAACAAATTGTTGCAGCAACTGAGCATTATATCAGTGCTAAATGCACAGAAAATTCCTGAACCAAAGGCAACAATGAATTCAATTCGATGAATATTGAATAACAGAAAACATATTCAAGGCTCTTCCCATTTATCTATTGCAGGCTATTCAAAAGCTCGGAGTCAAGCTAGTGACACTTCTGTTTTCAAAAGACCCTGTGGACAAAATTAGTTTTGCTAAGATACCTGTGAGACTGAAGTCATTTAATAGCTCTTCTATGTGTGGAATGTGATAATATAGAGGAACCTTTTAATCACCCATATAGCAGATTTACAATCTAATTTGCAGAAGCATCACCAGCGTGTCCTGAAGCTTGGAGTTAATGAGAGGATAAAGAACAAAATTAAATGGACTATAAGTGGGCAACACTGTGCTAATTTTAATGAGTCAATTACACTATCAGCCACTTTTAATTTACAATTCCTTACTGAGAAAGGAATTAAAATATGCAAAGTCAAGAAAAATGGAGGGCAGATTTAACTAGCTTTCTTAGAAAAGGACAGTGCAGAAAATCAGCTAATGCTCTTGGAGAGCTCAGCCAAGCAGAGAAGGCAGATTGAAGCCCTGCTTGTGGTGAACATCAGCTACTGTTTAAAGACTCAATTTTACAAGGCTATTATCGTGTACCATTGTTTAAGTAAAGTCTCAATTGTAAATCAACTCAATATCTCAATCTTAAGTATTTTATAATTTCTAGCTTTATTAATTTTCAAATTTGTTCTGTCACATACCTTTTATAGAGAAAACATAAACTGACAGAAGCCAAGGAAATCTCATTGGAGAAAAATATGGATCTATCTAACAAAAAAAATAAACTCAGTTCTCTGCTGAGGTTGCCTCAGAGTCTTCAACAGGAACATACACATACAGCAGTCAACAAATATCAGGCTTCTCTGCAAATTGCTCATCTCACAAGTTGGTAAATTGAGATGTGGAAGACAAAATAAGCCCCAACATAGAGGTTACCTCTAACAGCAGGTCTACAGAGTCCACCTGGACCTCTCGCAGCCCGACTATCTGAACGACATGCTTGCTGTCTTCTCTTGCAAAAAGTCTGAAAGGGAAACAAGGTTTGCAAAAAGAAAACTCTGAAATCTCAACGAGCAGCAAAGGAAACACGCGTCAGTGCTATAGCACTACGTGCAATATATGTTGAGGCTACCAATTAGGGGAGACATAATGAGGTCATTCACTTATGTTCAGACCCTAACAGCTATTTCATGTTTAACATGTACTATTCATATCTCACTCTTAAAGAGTTATTAGCAACGCATTTCTGCCAAAATAGTGTGCAGTAATATAATGAAGCAGACAAGTTAATGATAATGTTTATACTTTAGAGGCCCTGTCCCTCTTTGAACTGTATTTTAGGCCTTTTCTAGGAAGTTCAGCCTGTGTAACTTATGCTCTGTTGAAGTTTTCAAGATTTTTGCATGGCATTAAGCTTATAGCAGCTTCCATAGTCAGAGTACAGAGCAATTCTGCTATGAATCACACAGAAATTAAATGTTATAAATGCTGGGCATGAAGAACATAGCCAGGACATCTGTGGTGGAGAAAGTTTAATCTCTGACTAAGAGGATCCTCAGAGAGGGCAGTGACAAGCGCCCAAGCCCCATTTGCGCAGAGGAGAGACACCCAGAGGCTGTGTTCAAGCACAGGGAAGGCAGGGACCACACAGCACTGGTCAACAGAAGGACTTCTGGCAACAGGAAGGCTCCTTCTCTACGTGCAGATGTTTTGCTGTTCCCTCATGCACAGAGGACTGTAAGCAAAGCAGTGTGAATTCCTATCTCAGACAGGGCTCTCATTTTTACGTGTCTTTACGTGTCTGTTATAAAAATAACAGAAACCACAAGTCCGTAACAGTATTTGATGCCAGATTTTGCTGTCCTCTCTCACTGACTCACTCCCAGAAACAACCCTAAATAAATATGTAAAATTGATTACAAATGGTAATACATTAAATGCAATTGCCCAAATTAGTAACAAAGTGATTTATAAGCAGCTACCCATCAATTCATAACCCTAGTTTTACAGTAATATGTCTCTTTACTTAAATACCTCTTCCTTCCATTTAGCAGGTCATATAGCTGTCCACAGTAGATCTCATAAAAGCTGATTAAGACAAGGAGGTCTTTCCTTGACTGTGGAGCTTCCAGATGCCTGAAGATGTCCTTGGCAGCCAAGGCGTAGAGGCCTGGGTTCCGGTGAGTGCCTATCATAGTGTAGGTCTTGCCAGCACCAGTCTGTCCGTATGCAAAGCAGGTTGCATTGCCTCTGGAATGACAAATTGTATTTTAGTGCCACGTCTGTTGTATTCATGTCTATTAAAATGGATTCTGCAATGCAAATACATAAACCCTCAACAACGAGGCTCAGCTTGCATCTCCATCTGGGAAACTGCAAAACGCTTCACAGCGATTCCCGAGCACACCCTGTGGAGAGCTGGCATGTCACAGAGTGCTGGATCTCCTCCTTCTTTCCTGATGCCAAAAATGCATTTAAAGAAGCAACTGACACATGAATATTTTTCCAGCTGTAGAGATATTGCAGGATTATGAAAGAGAATCCTTTTGATTCTGAATCACAGGAAAAAATGCCCATGAAGAAGTGTGAAACAGCTACAAGTCAGGTTCTGTATTAACACAGTACTCTCCAAAATTATAGCCCAAGCACAGTAAATGACTGAGCAAAGTTAGTTTATCACAAGCTGCAGCCCTGCATGCAGCTAAGTCAATCTGGCAACTTGTTGCTGCCTAGGGGAAGGTTTTGCCCTTCCATTCCTCTGCTGTTAGTTGCGTGACCTACAGCACCCTCTGTGCTGGTTCTGACGTTGGATTTTATGTTACTGAAATGACAGAAAGCTTCCCATTTTTTTTTCAGATTATTTTGCTGCTGTTTCAGTGGAGTAAAGGAACTCTTGTGGGATCACAAAACATGTCAAAACTGGCTTCATTTTACCCATGGGAGTGGTTAGGAAGAGGGAAAGGAAGGCGACCATTCCCTTCCAGTGCCAGAGAGCTGTCAGGTACCCTCACTTCAGCTCTGAGGGGACCTAAAACACTGCTTCAGTTTATTCCAGGTTATGGCATCTTTTTTGTCATGTCACTTTAATGTTATAAGAATGATGCAAATAAAAGAGCAAGCAGGTCTCGGGTTATGGCTCTGCAGCCTTGCAAGCCCCTCAAGGGGAAGCTGAAAAAAACCAGCAGCTTCCCTTTCGGTGGCACCACTGGCCTTGCTGTAATGTGAATCTCTGTCTTTAGTGATTATTATACTGCAGGCAAAAAGCCTTATTTTCCCTCTTCCACTTGTCTTTCCTCAAGAGCATGATGCTGTGTTTCTCTGCTGATGATACGTAGAGAATTATAGTAACACAAAACTCATTTTTTCAGTGTTCAGCATGGACATGTCATTCTTGCCTTTAAAGATTCAAAATATAATTATATTCAAGCTTGTTACATTGCATGAAAATAAGATTATCTATGTACAGTCACCATCAATTTGTCGTTAATCAGGAAGCATGTAATTACAATTAACCCTCTAAAAATAGAAATCAATAAAATCAAAATAAACCACAAGCTTCTTGCAGTTTCTATTTCCATGTGAACTGTACAAGTGCAGGCAAAACTACTTCACAATCACCTTGTGAAAGAGCTAATATTATTTCTCTACAGAGGAGTAAATCAAGGCATTAGACAGTTTGTTCTATGCCACACAGAAGTCTCAGTTAGCGCAGAACTTAGACTCCAGGAATCCTGACACCTCTTTTGTTTTGTTCTGTTTTCTTCTAGATATGCCATCCTGTCTCCTTGGTATAGCTCCCAATTTTCATTTCTTCCCACTGAATGTGAAGAATTGTTTTCCCTGATTTATTTTGTCAAAATTGCAATCCAAATGGGAAGGACATGGGAGAAAGGAGAAATGAATGTACTTGCAAAAGATAAAAGAGTAAAAGGAAAATTAAAACATGACATGAAATTGGAAAACGAAAAGGTAGAAAATAAAAATGTATGCAGTGATGCCCTACCCGTTGAAAATATGCTGAATGAGAGGATGAGCTGTCTTCATATACACATCCTGATTGGTACAGGACTCCCCAAAGACTTCATCAAAATAAAAAACATGCTGAAAAATAAACATGATCTTTACATGAAAAGGCATACGTCTCACTTCCCCTTCACACACATTGCAGGACAAATTATAAGAGGAGAAGTTATTACACAGATACACAGTATGGATGTGGCCTTCCTGCCATGGCATACTTTTGATTGGCCAATATTGATTTGGAGCAGGATTTCTATTACCAGAACAAAATAAATTAGCAGTTATTTCAGTGCTGGGATATCCTGGTGACAGGCACCACACAAATGCCAAATATAGAGGAGGGAGTGGAGAGGAATGGCTGCATGTGTCACTCTGTAAAAGGTGGTATATGAACCAGGCTGGGGGGAGCTGCAACCTGATTTTTTACTGGATACTCTGAACAGTTGTTCCCAGGATCCATGTTGTAAAAATAACACACTGAGCAGAGAGAGTGGGGCTTGCTGCTCTCTAGAAACTAGTTCTGTCCCTGGTGCTGTCGGTCAAAACTGAGAATTTGAATTATGACAGCACAAGATCCTTGGGATTTAGAAACAAAGGCGAAAGGAGAAGTTAATTTTCAGAAGCATTTGAGAACTAGAAAGGGAAGGGGGTGAAGTATTGATTGGAACAAACTACAGTGTTGAAGTAGCACGAAAAGGGAACTCCTCACTGAAGCACCCTGGGAAGCTTTCAGGGGACTCAGCAGCAGGCAGTTCTATTGCAACAATGGCGTTAGGAGAGGGTTTTATTTTGTCATGGGCAAAGCAAGCTGCGAAAGACATGCTTTTGGGGACGTAAAATTCTCAAGTTTTCTGCCACAAGCTGGTACAAATCAGGAGCAATTCAAATATAGTCAAGCTGAGCTGATAGAAGAGCTCACCAACTATTTTATGCAAGAAATACAAACAGCCCTTTTCTGTTTCCCCTCAATGAAATCCCAAGGTGACTCCTGTCCGTGTCCATCCTTAGCACAACTTGCTTTATCCCACAATGCAAGGGACTGGCCCATAAACATAAAATGTAAATGCAGCACATTACCTGTAAAATATATTGTGTGAGATCAACTGCCTCCTTCTTCTCATGAAGGAGTAGAGTTTCTTTATTTTTCACTGTGATGATGTTGACCTCCCCACGTCGCTCCTCTCTTAGGCCCAGGGGACGTTTTCGGACGCACACTCGGATTTTTTCGCTCTCGGTCCACGGAGTTTCCTTCTCAGAGGTGCTCGATCTACAACAACATTGTAGTTTTGTATTTTAAAGCCAGGTTACTACATGTTGCAGAATATACATAACTATAACTTGGATTTCTAGCTTTACCAGATAAATGTTTCTGTCATACTTACCCAAAAAAGTCTCATTGTGACATGGTGCAGATTCTGCTGTTTACTTGGTTTTGTTTGTTTTTCTATAAAGACTAGTAACTTCTGTGCACTTCATTAAAGAAACAGTAATGTTTATACAGTTATGTTCCTGAGCTTGTTGCTAGACTGGCATATCTTCACTTGTCCAGAAACATATGCTCCAAACAGGCAAAACATACAACTTTACTTAAACTTTCTTGCTGAAATTATTCTCAGCAATTATTAGCTCCTTAATTCTGTTAACAGATAAAAGCATGAACAGATCTTGAAAAGAATATTTAGTTGCTTTTCCCCTTATATCGACTTTCATTCATTCAATTATAAGCTGCCAGGCATGTTGCAAGCAGGTGTCTCAGATCAGGAACCCAGACAGTGTTACCCCGTTCTTATTCACTTCAAAGAAAACTTGAAATATTCATCTCTGCATTATCTCCTCTTTGGTCTTCTATCCAACTTATTCTTTTTAACATAAGATTATGCTCTTTTGGAGAGCGGGCAAAGTTGTGCTTTTGTGTTTTGGCAAGTCTATTTTAGTTCCCTTCCAAACACCTCGGATGCATGAAGTCAATTCTCATTTTATATTAATTGAACTGCTGGGTAAATCATTTTGTGAGGCAGCATAAGGAATATACTTGAATTTACCTGAAATGTACTCATTTCACCTTTCCCTTTTGCAAGCTGTCTTCAACCAAATAAATAATGGTTTTCTGCCTGGATTTGAATGTCAAATTGTCAGAAACAATTTAATCAAGCCTTGACTTAGCTGAGAGCACCATGTCTGCCATGCTATCCAAGTGCCCTTCCCCAATCCCTTAATGATTAAAACAAGACTATTTTACTAACTAGTTTACTGTCTTTAAATATAGACTAGCTGTCTAGTAAATTAAAACAAAAGCACAGTAAATGCACAAGATATTCAATATCCCATTACAACTACAAGCTTGTAATGTCATTGCTGCTGTGCTGCATGAGTCCCCAGAGCACACAATATGCAGGCCCAGATCTCCAGATACAGTCTTCAAAGAGCTCACAAAATGGATTTTTTTCTTGAATCTGTATTCCCAATAATTTTAGCCTGGTTGTCCTATGCCAACCACAATCAGATCCTGTATTTAGATCGAAACTTCTTTCCCTGAAAGATCAAGATACTTGAAATAAGATATTTTGGCTCATAAGCCACTATACGCTGATGGCACCAGATGTTGCCAACAAATGATGAGACACTGAAGTTGACTTCCATTTCACCAGTGGCTGAATTTGGTGACCTACATGGAAAGCTTTGGAGCTTGAGGGAGAAAGGACAGATTACAAAATTTGGAGAATGGAAAAACGGAAATTGTGGTCATTCCGTTTATGGCAGAAAAGGCATAAATTAATTGCAAGTCTCTTGTACAAGGGCAGAGTATGTTTGAATTCTCAAGTTCTGTTGAATTTCAAGTTAAATTTTCTATTAAAAATAGAAATTATATTTTATGACAAGATATATTTGCATATTATTAGGGAAAAAAACACTCAAGACTGTTAGAAACCTGCTTAGACGGAAGTCAGCAGAACCCCATGTCCTATCTGCTGACATGAAAATCAAGTGATTTGTTGTAGGCAAATGGAAAATCTGTTTAAGCATATTTAAAAAGGTTTTTTTTTTTCAGTCTTAAATTGACCCACTATCCAGAGTTACTTGTAGGTGAGACTAGATTTGTCTTAACTAGATTTATCAAATCCCAAGGTGACCCGGGAAGGGATTCCGTGTGGACGGACACTCGCGGGGCAGGAGCCACCAGCCCAAGTGTGGGCAGGCTGGCGCCAAGCCTGGAATGCCGAGCATGTGCTCTGCACTCCAAGTGGGAAAGAGACACTCAGGCATGTCAGGAGGATGCGGGAAGCCCACGGGCTGAACCCCAGTGCTAAGCACAGAGGAATGTGCTCAGAACAAGGGGAGAAAGTGAGAACAATGGAGAGCTTGGCTCTGCTGCAGGATTCAGCATCCCAAACTCCTCCAGCTGCTCTGTTAGGCTCTATTTTATTTTTCACTTTCCAGCCCTGTGCGCTCTCCTCTTTCTGTTGCACCACAGCTTGGTCTATAGAGGGGACACCAAACGCACCAAGATGCCAACCCTATACTTAGGTTAGTGCACTCCTCTGAAAGGCAGGAGTGGCAGGGGTGAAACCTGTCCCGGTTCTAAGCTCTGATCTCTCATTTCACAGCACGTGCTCTAACTGCGAGGCACCCAGCGCTTTCCCACCGCGGCAGCAGCACCTGCTCCATCCAGGCTTTGTGCATCCGAGCTCTGATCAACCCTGACTCCACGAATCCTCCCACACTCCATCTTTCCCAGCACCTCACCCAGCTCCTTTGCCTGCAGGAGGTCTTAACCACCCTAAGCCAATCAAAGTTATATTGTGCATTAAAAATGTTCCCAGGTTGATTTTCCAGGGGGTCAGGATAACTGTAGCCCCCCTGTTAGCAATACTGGGAACAGGGTGAATGTGGCAGAGCACGTGCTCAGGGAGCAGCTGCAAAGCTTCCCTCTCACCACTGGCTCTATCCAGTCCCGTTCTATATGTTCTGTTTCTTTTTAAAGCTCTAGTCCAGAAATGTATATACAAATATAACTATCAGGGTATGCATCGTTTTTACTGAGCTTTGCAGATTACCATCAGCAGGCAATGTTATACTTTGGAAATTAATATTTGGCAAGAAAATCATATGGAAAAAAAAAAGAGGAAAAAAAAGACTGGCCAAAACATTCTTAGACAAACTTAGAAAGTTGCAGCTGGTGAATTCAACTGATTCTTTCTACTGGAGGTGGAGAGTGTGGAGTGTTAAAACATCTCCTCCCTATAAGACCTTATGCATTCTATACAACCTTAGTAGGGTTACAGTTTGTGTATTTGAAATTGATAAAGACCGAATCTCCTCACCACTGCAAAAATTACTATTTTTGAAGCATTGAAACATTGAAATAGGGTAAAATAAAGGGGATGAATTATTACCTGATACAAGAATGAGGTAGTCCATAATTATACCCTGAAATATGAGTTATTCTTTGTATTATGGGGGTTTCAGAATCCCCCAAGAGAGGAGCAATATCATCAGATACTGTAGAATGGTCTAGTTCATTTTTTGTGCATATTCCAGGAGTATTTAGGTCTCTTCTAGTTATTCTAAGGAGCTCTGAATCGTGTGGTGGAATGTGTCCCAGCATTTCCACTAGACTGTCCCTTTCGTCATTGGTACAGAAATCGGATGGCCCATAGGATTCTGGCTCAGAGTCTTTAGCAGCTCCAGCATTTTTCTCAAAGAAGGACTCAAAATGCAGCTGTCTGCGGGGACCAGATCTGGTCACCTGAGGCTCAACAACAAGGCCACTTGTTTGGAAATCTTGCTTGTTTAAGTCTGCGATATCTTCCTCCTCTTGCATAATTTGGATTATTCTAATGAGCTGAAACAGACGTTTGCGGTCGTTCATGTTGTGGACTCCCAGTTTGGTGTAATCCTTCATGGAAACCTTGGCAAGCTCGTCAATCTTCTGAAGGCCAAAAGCAGCAAAATGGGGATAGTATTTCTCAAGTTCTGCCTCACAAAGGCACTCATAAAGGCACGAGGCCATCTTCAAGCTAAAGTCTACAAGAAATCAAATAAAGGAAATATTAGATTTGTATGAAATATTATGGCTAATAAAGTTATCATTGAAGTAACTACACAATTCCCCAAAGGAAACTGCGTTTTAAAATGATAGAGAAGTGCACAATACACATTTACTTACTGCAGCAGAGCTCCTACACGTCTGATGTCTACTCGATAAATGCCACAGCTACTGAAACCCTGTCCTTAAGCTGCAGAATGTAAAATGCCTAATTTTAGCTAGTCAACTTAATATCAGGGCATGTGGTCTGGTGTGGTTCTGCAGCTATCCCTGCTTAACTAACCAAAGGAAAGGAATTGCACTTGTCCTCAACTCAGATTGAGTTATTAAGACTGTTCCAAGATCTTACAGATGAATTACAGTTCAGTTGTAGTTTTTTGTTTCCCTTAAGTGTGAAATTCTACTGCATTTCATGCATCTTGTGAGCAATTCTAAATGTATGTGACAGAATATCCAAAACATTATGCAAAACCTGAAACATAGGATTAATCTAAATCTATATATACAACTGGAAGTCTGTGTTGTGCTCTTGGGAAGCCCAGAAAACTGACATGCATGATGAAAAGTTAGTGAAAAAAAATCCTAAACACAGCTATTCCCAACAATACATTTTGATGCAGTTTGTAACCAGCTGGATTAATACTGGCAGATATTTTACTTATTCTGTGAAATGGAAAATAAGAAAATAAGCTCATTACATATTACCCCAAGGTTGGTTTTATGTATTAAAGTTATTACATACACAAGTGGAATTATAACAACAAAACAATAAAGATTGTATCAAAATGCTGTTTGCATAAGAAATGAGAGAGGCCAAAAGATGTAGAAGTCAACTAAAACAATTTCACAACAGAGCCTAAGTTGCAAATAGTGGTTAACCATAATAAAATTATGTGAGTCAGCAGCAACAAACTTCAAGACAAAACAAGTGTTATTACAGGCAGACGTTTTGATGCACATTTGATGCCATAGCCTTGAGGTAAAGCCAGAGCTGCTGCTGCTGCTGTTGTGATTATTATTGAGCAAGGGGAAAACAAAATCCACAATGATGGTGAAGCCAAAGATCACGGAGCTTAACTGTTACACACGCACAAGACCTCTTGCAAACATTCACCATTTCCCAAAGTCTTTATCATCTACAATTGCACAAGAGCTTCAGTTTTTATTTAGAGGACAGTTTTTTTTTTTTTTTTTTAATGCACCTTAAATAAGGTATCCTGAAAGATAAAACAGGTCCTCTGAAAATAGGATTTTTGTGCTGCCACAGGAAAACTCTTCTGTTTGATAAAAGGGGCAGATTCCTCTCACTCATTCTTGCTCCGTATTCTAGGCTATATTTACATCCTTGCATAAGCTTCAGTTGAGCACAAACCAATAAAATGTGCAAAATCTAATTCCATGTTAGCTTGTACTTAAATGAGGGGCACAACCTTCTGGAGAGGAGAAAAAAAAAAGAAGAAAAGAGAGAGATTTTTCAATGTGTAAGCAACACACAAGGGTGGAAACAATTAATTACCCACAATTAAATAACCATAAATTACTATGCATTTATTTTTTCAAGGGAAGCTAGGCCTGAAAGTAATAAAAGTACTTTCTCTGCCCCTAGATATAATAAATATTACTGGATCTAAGTGGTTCCAGGATAATTTTTAACGTCGGCTGATAAAGGTCTAACAAGTTAATTAACCTTGGGAAAAAACAAACTAAGTCATGATATGTTCCATCATTTCTGATCATTTTAAAACTCAAGCATAGAGTCTTCTAAAATATTTTGTCTGATTCAAATAAAAGGTAATTCAAGGGAATTCACCTAATATTTTAGACATAAAAAAAACCCTACGTATATTGCTTCTTGAACAGAAATACAATTCTTCAAAGTAATTAGCTTTGTAAAGAAGCAAGGAATGCATTCAAGAATTCTAAACTGTTAATGCTCATGCCATCTTCTGGCAAAAAGGGGGAAAACTTTTGCTTTTCTGCAATGAGTAACAGCCAGCAGTCTCTCAGTTACTGCCAGAATCTAACCTTGTTTGTTCACGTGAAACTACACTGCTGTCTGGTGCATGAAACCACAGCATTCCTCAAAGTGATTGTTTCATAGCAAAGCCCAAGTCTTGCTTCCAGTAACGCTGGTGACTTCCCTGAAAATTGGACTTTAATTTCTTTAACTTCTTAAAATAGCTGGATCTAACATACGCTTAGGGGAAGAAGGAAGTCAATTTGGAAGTAGGATTTTCTACAAGCACCCAATTACAAGGCAAAATTGCCTCTGCCTTAGGAATTTTTCATTGAATCTGTATTGTAACGCAAAGCATAATTTGTTACAGCTCAGTGGTTGATGTTCTCATTTTAACTGGGAGAAGGATTCAGTTTCTCTATGAAATATTCACGTTCCTCTCAAATACGGGACCTGCTTTTGCTCTGATAAGAAGGTGCTGGAGCAGGTTAGTCATGCAAACAGTGAAACTAGTTAAGACCAAAGCATTTTCCTTAAAAATAAGCAAGATAGCTGGAAGAAGTAACAGATAGTGATGATACCCCTAAAGATGAAACACATAAGTCTAAGTATTGGGATATGTGGATTAGGGATCCATCAGTTGTTGTCTTTATGTGGCAAATTTGAGTTCTCTACAACTTATTTCTTATGCAAAAGAGTCTAGAAAATATCTTAGAAGTCTGCCAGGCTCTGGTAATGAATAAATATCCATTGGAAACTGCATTGGAATTCAATATAAAGGGACCAACTCAAAACAGATTAATTTCATAGTATGTCATCAGGGAAGAATGGCACTGTTTTCATAACGAGAGTTTTCAAAAGGTCATAACGCTGAGAAAGAAAGGGGTATGTATAGTAGAAACTAGTGGCTATATTTTATATATTCTGAAAGGAATAAACTTACCACAAAATTCTGCTCTAGGAACTAATCTTCCATTTCAAAATGCTTTTAATTATTAATTGGCTCTTACACAGATCTTTTCACTCACAAAGTGCTTTTCAAAGTGCAGAAAAAGCTTTCAAAAAGATGCTCAGTGGCTGTAAGTCACTATGACTATGACTAAATTAGTGACTATGTTAGTCACTAATTTCTGCTGTAGCAAAAACATCTGTAGCAAAAACACTGTTTAATACCCACCTGCACATCCATGTTACGCCCCTACAACTCACTAACATTTACCGGATGAGACATGATGCAAGATTCACCATAACGATACTTTAAATCAGGGAAATGAATTTATGGCAAAGTGAAGTGACCTTATATAGCACTCAAAACCTTAAAATGTGAATTAGTGCAACTAGATCTTTAATTCTGCAAATAATCTAGGATTACCATTCTGAATCATAAACTCTGGTCTAATCATCAAGTCATTTTATTAGGAACAATTTTCAAGGGCAGCAGACAGAAATAATAATTTTTGAACCTTAGCAGCACTTGAGTTTCCTACCTATGACTTTGTTTGGTGTCAAACACTGAAGTACCCTTTGCTTTACAATCACCTCATTAAAATACAGCTTATAAACTTCAGTTTTTAAACACGTGTAGTGGGTGTTTATGCCTCCTCTCCTGATCACATCTCTATCACAGCTATACCAGTGCATTGTACTCCATTGCTTGTAGCCACATTACCTCAAACACGTCTGCAGCACAAGCTTTGTGTCAAGGTGTTCGATGTTTTGTGAAGTATAGAAGAATGAAATCAATCCTTCCTGAGAATCCTGCAAAGGGAAGAGAGAGACTTATTAACCCATGTCAATATTTACTCACCTATGTTTTTTATCCCTCTGAATATTAAGCTCATTTTTAACTGTAGTCCATATCCATATCCATATCCATATCCATATCCTTTCAGAGAGAATGGCTCAATTGCTTTTCTAGGATATCACACAAAATGTTTTACCTTTCATCATTTGGACCCCTGTTCCCTGCTGCAACAAGTACAGGCCATTTTGAACAAAAAATAACTAGTGATAGACAACCATGTGTAGTATCTGTATAAAAAAAAAAACAAGTGGAAAGGGAAGAATATGCATAATGTTAGCAGATAAATGTTTTATAGCAGGATTGTGTAAAAGAATGTCTCTCCCTTCAGCAGCATTCCTCCTGCCTTTGCTACTGGTGTGTCTAATGTAGAGCTGAGTACTGGAGTGATGGTTAATCTTGATGCTCCTTGGAACAGACTTAGAAGTCACAAATAAATATTGTGGGGAAGGGTTTTCAATTTTTAAAATAAAGCTGTTGTGGGTGGAGGTTTTGGGGGGGGGTTGAGTGTTTTTTTTTTTTTAATTTGCAAAGGGCTAGTAATTGCTACGACCCTTCTCCCGCACTAATGATAGCCCAGTGACCTCAGCAGAGGAGACTCCACGGCCCACACGTGACAGCTGCTCGGAGCAGCTGCATGGAAATGGAAGTGTCCAATATTCAACCACAGCCACGAAAAATAACCCGAGGGTTATATTAGGATGCCGATTATTTGAAAACTGTGCCCGAGCGCCCCTCGGGAGCAACATTTACCAGCTGGCTTTGGGTTTCTATTTAGTTTTGTTCCTGCGCGGGGGCAAACCGCTGTGGCGAGAAACTCACCGGCCCCACAGCGAGAAACTTGGCATTTC
>VZSG01000659.1:172592-198225 GCA_013398315.1 Nothoprocta pentlandii
GCCACTCACCGCCCGCGGCAGCCCCCGCGCAGGCGTCTAGGCCGCGTCCCCATGGCAACGGCGCCTTTCCCGCTTCAAACGCTGGCGCCCGCAGCCAGCCAATGGGACGAGGGGGAGGCGGGCAAAGAGGCGTGGCCTGACGCGGCGGAACCAATCCAAAGGCTCCGAGCAGAAAGCGCGGGTGAGGGCTAGGAGAGAGTACGGAAAGGGGTGGCTCCGCTCGCTGTGATTGGCAGAGGCAGCTGCCACTCGGGCGCCGAGCCCCGCCCACCGCCAGCGGCGGAGGTGAAGGTGAGGGCCGCGGCCGCCATGGCGGCGCTGCGCTGCGCGCGTCGCGGCCGCGTTGCGTGGGCCCCGCTGGGAGGGCCCCGCTGTGCCTCCTGCGGCGCCTCGGGGCTGGCGGCACGCGGCGGTGCCCGAGGCGGGGCGGCTCCGGCGGGAGCACGGCAGCGGTTTTGTTAAGGGTGTTTTATTCGCCGAAGGTGTTTTATTCGCCGAAGGTGTTCTATTCGCTACAGCCGCTGTCCAGGCGCAGAGCCCTGGCCCGCGCTTGCTGCCCTCTTCAAGAGGGTTCCTGCCCTCCGCATCCTCGTGCCTATGGTCCCGCGTCTATAAGCGCCTAGAACCGCCCGCCCTGCCCGGGTAGGCCGCTAATTGCAGTGCGGGGATGTGCCGCTAATTAGACGCCTAATTGCTGCTAATTAGACGCTGCTCCGCTCGTGCCAGGCGCCCCTTGGAGCTGCCGTGTGGCCCCCAGCCCGTGTCCCGCTGCCGCCTTCGCGGGGTGGCTCCAGCGGGTACCCAGTGGTGCGGTAAGTGCCGGGGAGGGGATTTTTAGTCCTTAACTGGTGCTCTTTGGTTAAATCCGCCTCGCCAGTGCGAGCTTCCCGGTTGTTCCCGCCAGATCCTCCGCGCTCCCGTGACCGCCACGGCAGGGACATGGCCGTGAGGGCCTGTGGCCTCATCGTCTACCGGAGGCTGCCGCCCTCGAAGGCCGCCGACAACATCGAGTACCTGCTGCTGCAGACGTCCTACGGGAGCCACCACTGGACCCCTCCCAAAGGTGACGCGTGCCCTGGGAATTGCCCTGGGAATGCGCTGCACTGCTGTTTGCATTTGGGACCGTGCAGACTGACCTCTGGCTAACGCTGCTGCGCTCAGCTTTGTGGGCAGTTTAATCAGGCAGCTGCAGCAGGGATGGGCTTCCGCAGCAGCGGAGCGGAGGGTTTTGTGGCATAAATGCCTTAAAAATAGTTGTATGAATGCCTGGGTGTGACAGTTTACGAGGGGAAGGTCACCCAGCCCTGCTCATTCAGATGTCTGAAGCTTTTGTCACGGGTTCAGCAGCTGATTAAGTGGGTAGGGGGACAACTTACCACCTTCCAGCTCCGACCCAACCGTCTGACAGACACCACTGTTGTTGTTCCAGGGTGTTTGATCCTCTCATGGTCAGAGTGGTCATGACTTGCAGCACAACATTAGGTGACAAACTAAAACTGGTGATGACTCACCTTAAAATAACTTAAAATTTAGGAGGTGATTGATGAGATAGGAAGAACTTGTGCGGCAGAGATGAGAGAAATGACTAGGAGACGTAGCCTTATCAGCCTTCCTCACTCACCAGTGAGGCCTGAAGGAGAGATAAGAAGCCTTGCAGTGCCCCAGGGCTCACAGCAACATCTTGTGTTATAGAGATGTATGGGAGAACCAAAATTTGGTTGTACAGCCTTGTAGGCCTTGTACTGGTGAAAAAAACAACACAGAAATAATTTAAATTCCTCCTTGTCCCCTGGTACACAGGCAAGCAAGTGAATGGAGCCTTTTGGAACAGAGCTGGGAATTCCCATCTAGTCCAGTCCTAGTGCTAAAGGATGACTTTGGATACCTAGGACCTGAGGAAAGATTCATCTCTGTGCTGAAATCTCGGTCATTTGCAGGCACCTACATAGAAAATTGAGTTAAACCATGAAAGGTTTTTTTTTTCCTCTTTATTTTATTTATTTTTTTTTCCCGAAACTCCGCAACTCCTTATATGTTGGTCTTTTGGGATCTTTCCTGGCTAGTTCTATTTCTGTTCATCCCAAACTTTCATGAGAAACCCAAATCTGACTTTTCTCAACAAGAGTATGAACCGTTGGGGATATGTTATATTTATCCATTATTTGTAATGGCACCTCTCATTTTAAGTAATAGAGGAGTGGAGCCTTGGAGGATTATGCAGCTGGTGAAAGGTCTGGCTTTGGGTTTGCCCTATTTCAGAGGGGTTTATGGAAGAGGAATGAAAGTACCAGCCTGTTAAGCGGCCAAACATAGGAGAATGAGACCATTTTGGTGTCTTCAGTCTTTCAATTTTGTACTGAGAAGTCTCTAAGACATAAAACATCTTGGAATACGTAGTCATTTGATCTACCATTGAAATACAGCCATGTCAAGGACGAAGATCAGAGACAACTCCCTCTTTCCCTTATGTAAATGAATTAATTTACCTCTCCAGTGGAAGGGGCTCCCTCTCCATGATTAACTCTGTGCTAGTTTAGGATGTATTGGAATAAGGCAGGTGTGTGGAGAGCCTAGTTTTTTTCTTTGTTATAAAGCAGTGTTGAGAGTGTTGTTCTTGGGCCTGTGTCCTCTGGTGAGAATCCAGTGGCTGCAGACTTTTTCTTGGAAATTTACTTTTAAAATAGCAATGTTACCTCATTGCCAACTGAAAGGCAAAAAAATGCTTCCTACCCAAGACTTATTTTTCACCTTCTTGCAGGCCACGTGGATCCAGGAGAGGATGACCTCCAAACAGCCTTGCGGGAGACCCGCGAAGAGGCCGGTCTGCAGGCCGCTCAGCTCGCCCTCGTCGATGGCTACAGGAAGGAGCTGCACTACCCAGTCAACGGCAAACCCAAGACGGTCGTTTACTGGCTGGCAGAAATGAAGGACTCTAACACGGAGATCAAGCTCTCCGAGGAGCACCAGGCTTTCCAGTGGCTGAAGCTGGAGGATGCCTGCAAATTTGCTGAATATGAAGATATGCAAGCGATGCTGAAAGATGCTCATCAGTTTCTTTGCTCCAGAAAATAAATGCCTTATGGAGGATAAGGGAAGCTTCTATCGAAACACGACTTGATTATTTTTTGGGGGGGATGAATAGAGTTGGATGGCTGCAGAAATGTAGGTTGCTTTTTTTTTTTTTTAATCTATACAAATTCAATGAAGATACCTGGAGCTTTCAGAGACTTCTGCTTTTGTGTCCCCTAGCTTTTCTAGCTCGTGTGGAAAAGCATGGTCTGGTTTGATCGTAAGCCAGAGATGTTTCGTTTGAAAGCACAGCTAACAAAGACTTTCTGTGTTCTCTCTTTTTAGCTGCTGAGCAAGGATGGATCTTTCTTGAAACTGAAATGCTTGGCATCTCCTGAGCTGCTGATGTTAGAACTACAGGGGTCTGCAAATGAGCATATGGAGATAATTAATAACAAATACTTACTGCAAAAGTTGCACTTCAAAAGTTGCATTTCAAATAGGGCAGCAACAGTTCTGTTTGTGGCACCTTCTTTGATTTGCTGTAATAACTTGTCCTGTCGTTTCAGGTCTTTGTTTTATGAATGTTTGTACATCATTAATCTACTGTTATAAAAGCAGTTTCCATCCATGGAAACTCAGTAAACAGTTGACATAAAGTATTTAAAAGGTAAATTCAAAGTTGTTGTCTTTCTTTGCTGTTTATTTTTGCCACCTTGCTCTCTAACAGTAATGTTGGCCATACAGAGGGGAAAATGAACTCTCTTACTGCCTAGAGCCACAGTTTCTTCTTCAAATTCCCAAGCTAACATGCAGTCTTGCATCAGTTTGATGGTAGCAGGGTTTCAGTGGCTGCAGACTGCACCCACGTGTGAGCAGCAAGATCACGTGCAGTGCTCTAGATAATCATGCTGCATGGTCACAGGAGCCTGTGTTGGTGCCGGTGAGCTCACCTGCACCTGCTCCCCTGTGGATATATCTGAATTTCCTTTATATCAATGGGAATCGATCTGGTTGGTGCTTTGTATGATCATGTATGTCTTGATAGCAATGTGTAGTATCTTCTGTATATTTGGGTACCTAAATATCAAAAAATCATGCTGGTGATGCTAACACTTTTGTGTGAGCAAATGGAGTGGTTTGGTGGGTTTTTGTTTTGTTTTCTGTTTTTTTTTTTCCTTGAGTTTTGGGGAATTTTAGGGGGGAAACAAGTGTTCCCCTCTCCCTTTGGTCTCCATGGGCCATAGCTGCCCAGGCATTTGGTTGTTTCCAGGGAACTAAACCTATGAGAAAAGTGGGCGCTCTGTCTTCCTTCTCACTGCTGAAGAGATAGTGTCCTCAGCATCACGCTGGCTCTTGAAAAGAACCCAGGATGCCAGAGGTGCAGCTGAACTGGGCTGAAATATATAGGTTGCTGTTTAGCACTGTGTAACCCTCCAGATGTGCAGCATTCAGCACTTAGCACAGCATGTGGTAATCATGTCAATGCCACTGGGACCATGGTGTCTTGCTCAGCACTGATGTCCTCCCTCCTATAGAGTAATTTATAAAAACCCACTTGTCCATCCTGTTTTGTATTTAAAAAAATAAATAATCCAGTGCTCCTCTACTTTGAAGGCAGGTTTTATTTTGATTTATGAACACTGCTTAAAAAACGTTGCATTCAGGTGACGGCAGACAGTGAAGAGCACACAGGCGGTGCAACTGCGGTGAAGGTTTCTCAGCTGGTTCTTGGAGGATGAAAAGCACCTTCCACTGTCACCTGGTCCATCCACCTCTTCAGGGGAGAATGGGCTGTTTCCGTGTCTCTCCTGATGGACGTTTGGCTAATGTGCTTTTTGAGACCTCTAGTGATAAAGAATCACACCCTCACCTCCCTCCATCCTCTGGGGAGTTTTGTCTCTAGTATAGAATCTAAATAAGCTAGTGAGAAATTAAAAAACGGAGGGGGAGAAAGTAGCAAAAAGCCCATGTTTCTTCACAGTCTTATTTTTTACTGTTATTTACTGTATTTAATGAATATTTTCTAAACAATGATATTACTGGCTTTGTGGTTGAGCAAGTTTTGCAATTTAAGTGTGAATTAGTTTTATTATCAAATAATGTTCTGCCTGCTCAGCAGTAATGAACATAAGTGCTTTCTATTTTCACAGCTTTAGCTGAACTCCAACTGAGTCTCTGTATTTTCATGGCGCTGTGTATATAGTTCCCAAAATGCAGCAAGACTTGGGAGGGTAACAACTGTTGTAAATTGTTGGGTAGTGGGGTCCATGGACAAAACTTCAGAGATGGGAATGTGAATCATGGTGGGAGAAGGTAAGAGGGGTGTAACTGTTGGCAAGTGAGGCACTGTGTGTACACTGTCTGTGGGGAAACTCTGCAGTGAATAATTATGGAGTAATCTGCATGGGGAAGACATTTATAACCTCTATGAGTCTGTGTCCCGAACCATAAGGTTTGTATTTTCTTTTCTGAGACCTACTAAATTCTCATAGTGGCAGTTCATTTTTCACTAGGTCATGGATTTATGTTAAAAAAAAAAAAATCATTTTAAATTCCCAATGCACCTTACTTTTGTCTTAGGCAAGTAAAATCAAACTGTAGAGAAGTCCAAGCTTCACTGAAACTGCGTATAAAAGTCATTTAGGTAAAGTGTAAAATGTCATCAGGTTTGAGCTTAGAGACAAGTCAGGATACAGTTTCTCCTGCAGTTTTGAACGTATATAGATGTAGCTCATACCAATATTTTCCCAATGTTAGTGCTGCATTCTCCAAGTAACTTACAGCCCATTTTATGGTTTGTAGTGTCACAAGATCAGAGAGAAGGAAAGCATAAATTTGTGAATATTAAGGAACTAAGATGTTGCTAGCTTCACTGAGAAGGATTGAGTGTGATGGGTGGTAGGTAATTATGCTCCTCCAAAAAATGTAAAGGCTGGGAAAAGTGCAATGCTCCTTTCCAGAAATAATGGTCCCATCTCTAGATGCAAACAGAGTATCCATGCAATGAAATGAATATTGCATGTGGCCATAGGAAACTGGTATAAAACGGCCGGGTAATGTCACTGCCAAATATCACTGTTGCTCTGCATAAGGGTGCGGGGGAGAAGACATGGCAAGGTTTAGTACACTCTAAATATAAAAATATTTTGTGAAACAGGTTTTCTCTCAGCAACAGTCTTGCTGTATTGCAGGGGAGAAAGATGTACCTTTTCAAAATAGCAAAATGATCTTCCTGTTCCTTACTTGGTAACTTGGGGCAATGGGAGGCAAGTACCTAGAGGAGACCCTTTCACCTTTGAGTCCTGAAGTCGATGCTTACCCAGTGCATTTTCTTTCAGATGAAGTAACTGCCAGATTTCTAGGTCTGGCTGCTCGTTTTAAGCTAGAAAGGATTTCAGATTCACTGGGAGTTGTGCTTTCACCTTATTCCTCATCTCAGGGGAATTACTTTCTTGCATGCCCAGTAACATTCCAGGACTACACAGTTGCAGCTGAGGTGATACCGAGCTTCGCTTAGCTAAATCTGGGTCTTGTCATGGGCTAAACTAGCTCCAGAGGAGCCAAGCAGTGAATGCCTATGCAAATAAAACAAGCCATTCTGCTTTTGTGCCACACAAGGAGATTTTTCTCAAGTGTTAAAAAAACAAACAGCCCTTGCAACTCCCAATCACAAATGGTAATGCCATGGAGAAAATCCTCTAAGGAGGCACTCCGCCTGTTCGGAGTGATGGTAACCGGGTGTGAAGCAAGGCGCAGAGCTAGTCCATTTAATGATTGGTGTTATCAAAAAGAGGAGTGACGGTCCCGTCTTTCCACTCGATGAGGATCTCCCCGTGCCTCAAGGAAGGGGAGCGAGACGGTGGAGTTTGTGGTTGGGCACCTCTGCATAGGGGAGACTGCGCCTGCAAGTCAGCTCTGCTGCTGCTCTCTGGGGAGCTCTTCAAAGCAGCCAGGATTTTCTTCTTCCTAGGAGAGTGGAGAGGAGACTGTAGCTGCCTCTGCGCTCAAGCTGGGTCAGCAGCTGTAGTGCCCAAATTCCCTTAACCCAATTACCAGTGATGTAGGGCAGGAGGAGGCACCATTAGTGGTTGCATTTGATGGGGTAGTAAGTGGGAGGAAGCAGCAGGATGACAGAGAGCAGAAATTAAAGGCAGAGATGACCAGAACCATCTGGTCAGAGTCAAACCTTTTGGGTGTAGGAGTGGGGAGGATGCCGAGATAAGGATATTACTCTGAAATGGGAGGTGATAAATCAGAAGAACATTCCTCTTCACTTACTTGTTGTAATGAACATTCAAGGTGAGTATTATTAATCCCAGTATGAATGCCAGGGGGCTCAGGACTAGCATGGCTGTCTTCCAGTTGGTGCCTGAAAGGATATTATATAAATCAACCATGCATTTGCCATAGCTCTTCTAATTCAGCACCTACTACTGTTGTAAAAAGCACCTCTAATATTGCTGCAAATCAGTGGTAACAGGAGAGCAGGAAAATTACTTAAATTCAGCACGTTATGGTTGCTCTGTTCCACTCAGCATCCATCTATTGAAAATGGCCACATGAGGTGTTTCTTGCTTGCTTGGAATACAACTCTTGATACTTCTTCACTCTGCAACTCTTTGATATGTAATAGAAAGGCAGGGGGAAAACAACAGTGCTAGGCAATACCACTGCTTCTTCTCCTGAACTGGGACAAAGCATGTGCATGTTCTTGCTCATCTTTGTTCCTCAGGCCCAAAGAGATCTGCTTGATCATTAAAATAAATTTCTTGTACAGGTAGGTGTGGTGTTTCCTATTGTGCACTGGGCATCCTGAGCTCAACCCACAGAAATGTAGCCCAGCTACTGGTGAATGGGTTGGGGGCGCTGATGAACTTTCATCCACTTGTTTTGTTTTGTTTTTTTTTTCTCTTTCTTTGGTTGATCTTTAGACCTACCTGCAAGCCTGGCCCCAGAGCTTTTCCCTCGATTTCCATGGTGCCTTTTAGAAAGACTGTGGGATGGATCTGGAGGAAAGATGGAAATGTTTAGATTAGTGGGTTCCACAGAGAGAGCTGTGGCTTCCTCCTAGATGCACAATAACCACAAAGCCCCTTGATATCAAGGTGGAAGGAGAAGGGGAACCTTCTCATTCCTCAGTGTCATGCAGTCACAGAAATCTTTTATTCCTATAACTTCTGGTGATTGTGCCTCCAGGCGAGGAGTATCATCACCAAATTGCTTCCCAGGGCAAATGTCTCAACTTGCTAAGTGAGAACAACTTCCAAATACTCAGAAGTGGGTGTGAAAGTACTTGAGAAGTACTCGGATACTTAATTCCACTGGAAAAAGAAGAGTAATCCTTGGGTCTTCCCCACTTTTCCCCTCCTGCTCCTGTTACGAATGTGTTGGTAAAAGTGCTCACCCTCGTTTGCTGGGAGGTGTGCCTGGTTGGCCTTCACTGGAGACGCTGTGCTGTTCAAGTGGCTGGTCACGGGTGGGCCAGTCAAGCCCACGGAAAACTCTCTCTCCACAGCATGTGTCTTTGATGAATCGCTGGTGTTAGCTTAGAAAGGAACGAAGTGGAGATGTGTGTGTTAATGTTACTTATTTTGTGTACAGTCTCCTGGATAGGAGACGCAAGGGATGGGAACCAAGGCAAACAGGACTAAGCATAGGACCAGGCACCTCTTGTATGTCAAGGGCCTTGCATTCTCACTGATTTCAAAGATGATAGGGTGAACCTCTTGAGACTGAATCCAAAGGTAGACAAGAGCTTGGTTTTTAATGGTAGGTAAGGTCAATTATGGTCTAAAAAACATCAATGCGATATTAGTGGTTAAAGGATGAGACAGGAAGAAGAGGCAAGTAGAACTATAGCTAAGCATCACAGATGTTACCAACACAGTAGATAAAGAAATGTGGTTGGTAAATAGTTCCTGTCTCCTACAAGAGAGTGAGGTAAACATGGTATCAGGTATCAACTGTTGTTGATAGAGTATGTGAGAAATCCCAATTTCAGTCATTTCTGCTGACTGAGAAGGTCATGGTTGGCTTAGTGGCACAGTAGTCTTGAGAAGACCTTCATTCTGGTGGACTCTGAACCATGGGGAAAGCTACTGTTGTGCACAACCCACAGTAACAGGCAGAACATGGTTTGAGGCCTGCTCTGTGTTTTTACACTGGTAGCCCTGTTTGTGGAGCCTGGCTTCAAGGGAGCACTGGCGTGCCAGGAACATTGCCTTGGGGAATGTATAAAGTCTCTTCACATGCCTTTTCCCCATATTTGAAATGTTCCAAGTATTTCCTAGTCTATATTTAACTAGCCTATTACGGTATCTAATTTTTATTGGCTTTATTTACCTTTACGTTGGACACTAACATTTGTGACTACTGGTCTGTGATAATTATGTATTAACTTTCCAGTTAACTAATTGAAAACTTGAGTAAAAAGGCCATCTTGTCTGCACATTGCAGCCAAGAAAGTTATGTCATGTCACAAGTTAGTTGTGTTTTCTCTTTACTCATTTCTGCAAAACCTAAAAAGCTTGCAGGGATGACAACACTGTTTGGGTATGGTACGAGATAACTTATTTTGCTCAAACGTAAGCAAGAATTTCTCATTTCAAATATAGCAGCTCCTTAATAATTCATATTAGTTTGAAAAGGACTCTCAGCTGCTCTAGTTTTCTTGTTACTTTGAATGACATCGAGATGCACAAAGTGTGAAAAGGCCTCTTCAAAGTCTAGCCGCCTAACCGTAAGACTTCCACCTCAGCTCTTTTGGAGTTAGGACTCTCAAGAAATTCAAAAAATTTTTATCTTTTGGCACTAATTCAGACCAGCTTTCTAAAATATTTGAGTTTTGATGCACGCTTTGTGCAAAACACTCAACAGCAACTACTAGAAACTGGTGGTACAGAAGTGTAGGTGGGTTGGCTTTGAGTCTTTCGGTATCTCTTCAGACTTGGCCAAAGTGGCTGGCCATGAGTTAGGATGATGAAAGTAAGCGTTAGGTGACTTCTAGGTGATGATGATGCCTAAGGTTAGATGTTATCAGTTGCTAAATCTACCTCATCTTACTTTCGTATAACTGGACCAGTCTGTCCACAGTTGCTTGTGTTGGTTCAGCAGGACTCGGAGTTGCTGTCCAGGCAGCAGCACAGATGGTTTCATCTGCTGAAGTCTTCCACTTACTGAACTTGTTTTTCTCCCTTGAAACAAAGACCTTGTGGCCTCCTTCCTTGGTACTGAGATGGAAGCCCAGGCTTTGCAGAGTCAGGTGTCCCTTCTTGCTGCAGGCCCATGCTTGGCGTTCCCAGTCCCCGCAGGGCTCCAGCTTCACCAGCGAGTACTCGCGTGTCTTGTAGGCCGACAAGCAAAGCTTCGTTTCGAGGCTGATGATGCTCTTGGTGTCGGGGTCCCAGCTCCACCGCTGCTGCTGGGAGTGCAGCTTGCAGTGGGTCAGGCCGATGCCATCAGGCTCGTGCTGGGAGACGTGGATGCATTTTTCCAAACGAATGTTCTTTATGAGGAAGCCTTGCCCCGCCGATACTGCAGTACAATCAGAGCACCATTTAGTACTGTACGTGTCCAAGGAAAACACATCTTCTGAGCGCAAGATGTTTTAGAGGCCCGTGAGAGAGGGAGACTTAACCCACCATTCCTTTGGTGATCATGCCCAGATGGCATTTCCCATATCCTCCTAATTTCCCAGAATTACATCTCTCTATCCAGAGTGCAAATAACCAAGAATGATACTAGAGAGAAATACCTATGACTAACTTACTCATATGACTAATGGAGAATGCATCACTATCTGTGAAAGACTGTACTTTTGTGATATATATCTAATATATGTCTTTAATACTTAATACCGTATTTCAACTAACTAAGTTTTTTCAAATAAGTGCTGGTCCTTCTCTACCGTCAGAAATAATTGGTTTGTTCCCCCACCCCAATCGGAATCAAATCTTTCTTATGAAAAATAATTGAAATTCCCCAAATTCCCAAATGCTTATCTAGGTCACCAAGTAGGCCCCTTTGGGCTGTTGTTTACATTAGGTGGCTTCTTGTGATAGTACAGCAGTATCAGGGATAATACCATACTGCTTCAGATATCTGGAAGTACTTGACTAATTTGACTTGCGTAAGTATTGAAGTAAACTTGCATTTATTATATCTGACACTGGTCTGTATGCTCTTGACGTGAAATATCTTTTTAAGAGACATCCTAAATTCATCCTACAATGTACAGGCAATTTCTTAGTTACTTGCTGCTTTAGGTCACCATGAGGCTCATCCTGGGCCTTTGATGGCTTGGGATGGATAGCTGTTAACTGGGAAGCTACATCCATTTTCACTGTAAAATCAACAGATATAGCCTGAGAACATCCTAAACAAAATATTAAATGTTAAATCATGTGTCATTGACACAGATATACTATTCCTTGTGTATTTTGTGTCTAATTTACACAAAGAGGAATAGAAATAAATAATTCAAGTTTTTGACATATTCCATTTGATTTTAATTTCAGTTAAAACACGACAACTTTCAGCTGTTATGGTGAATTTTTTTCCCCTTTTCCCCAAGGGTCACATTTTGAGGAGCATCATCAGCATACCATGTTGAGGGCAGTAAGGGAAGAAAAATGACATTAGACAAGAACAGTGATGCTTATCTAAACATCTATTTCTGCAGAATTTCCCCTCCCAAAGCAAAGAACAATACTTTCCCCTGGCAGCACATATTTGGCTCAGTATCTACAAAAGCTAATGTGAGTGTAAACAGGAGCCAACACGCAATGACAAGGAGAGGAACAATAGCTTGAAAGAGCTCCCATGTTTTCTCTCAGGAAATCCTAGAGATCTGCTGGACTAACAGCTCAGAGCTTTTGTGTTGGACCTGACTGCGCCGGTGGAGGCAGACAGAATTCACAGTACAACTCCTACAGTGGATGGGAATGAGGTGAGGATGGATGTGTCGCTGCTGGGATGCTGCTCTTCATGGTCCTGTGGAGCCAGTGACCCAAACAATTGAACTAGATGACCAAACAATTGGACTAGATGACCAAACAATTGGACTAGATGACCTCTGGAGGTCCCTTCCAACCTTAAGCATTCTATGATTCTATGGTAATTCTCACCAATCCTATGTGCCAGGAAGAAAATTTCTACTGCATCTGTGAGCGCATCTCCTACATAATCTCACATAATCTCTAGATAAACCAAGGGCACAAATACATTTTCCTAGGCCTCCTGCCATGTTTTTTTTTCTTCTTTTCTTTTTTTAGAAGCCAGAATCTAGGATTCACAGAAACACTTTTCTTCATCTTAATTGGGACTTTGTCTCATCTTAATTTTTAATAATGAACTGAACACTGCATAGAAACATAAGATACGTAAGGAGCAGGAGAGCTATACCGAGTCAGACAAAATACCTGGCAATCCCTGATGTCCTCTCTCCAGTGCTGGGCATTAGCAAATGTATAAGGGAAGAAGACAAAAATTAGGCTAGAAAAGAGCCCACTCAAGAAAGTTATCCAGGTATTTCTGGCTAGAATTGCTTTTCCTATGTGTATGACATTGAATTTTCCCCAAAGAAATCCATTAATCGTTTTGCTGTTCAGTCAGTGTCATGAGCTCCTTTTGCAGCTCTGCACAGTCAACTTTTGTTTGATTATCCTGAATAATTTTATGCCATAAGCAAGCTCCATTACTTCATTATTCACACTTTTTTTAAAGATTTCTGTCAAACAGCACTGATTTATATAGGCACCTGCTGACATCTTCCTGCTGTTGTCTATTTATTTGATATTCTTGTGTGTTTTTTGTAGTTGTTATTTTAATCTTTAACCACTTACCAGTCCATCAGAGAAATCTTCTGCTATGAGAACTGATATTAAGGGCCCTAGTGGATGAATTTTATCAAAAGTCGTCGGCAGATCTAAGATTTGCCAAATCCAGATCAGCTCATAACATCCAACATGAGCTGATTTATGTCATTATTGATGAGTCTGGCATTCCCTCCACAAAAACAGTATAGACTTCTCTCACATTCATCTCTGCATCTGCTAATTTTATTCTCCATCACAGCAGAGAACTGTTTGTGTTTCTACTGAATCCCTTTAGAAGATCTCAACCGTTGCAACACTTAACCATAATCCTTTTCCTTTTCTTTTCTGGAAGCCACTTTATGCCATTGCTTACATTCCTCTTAGAAGTCTGAAAAATATCTATTTTTAGAGATTCGTCCCACTGAGAAGACAAGGCAGCCTGTCTGCGCGTGAAATCCACGTGGGCTGAGGAACCTCAACACTGCAACACAAGGGTTGCAACACAAGGACTTTTCCTTGAGTTTTGTTCCACTCAAACGATACAAATGCTGCTTGACAAGAAGTGCGCCCGTGTCTGCGATACAAATTCCCAATCCCTTAGAAGTTACTGTCTAATTAGGTAGGTGTGCTTAGATAGAGATAACTGGCAGCAAGCAATGGTCATGCCTCACACAACTGTAGGTGGGTACAGGTACAAAGAAAGCTGAGGCAGATTTACTTTGAGACACACATCAGGCACCGAGAATCCATGTTCATGAAGCTAAAGGACCTTTCTTCCCAACACTGCCAAGCATGTCTAGTGCCAACGCTTCGTACCCCTGCAGATACAGCCATCGGACCTAAAATTTGGGAAATGTCAACCTGGAGCAAGCAGAGCATGGCATCCAACTGAGGTGGAAAGAAACTCTCCCGTAGGTTTGGGGATCTGGGTTCAGTGTTTCTTTAAAAAGCCTTTTAGCTGCTCATTCTGAATGTTTTGGTCTCCTCATATTTTTAGGAACAAAATAAACATTTTCTAGCAAAGGCCCTTGATGCCAGCTGGCCTCTCCTATGGTGCTGTCACTCTGTCCAGTTATGAGAAAGGAAAACAAGCAAATATAGCCCCTTGCCTGTCTGTGGCATGAGCACCCCTGGGACATGCTGTTCCTTGCAGGATTAGGAGCAGAACTCATGCAACCTTCCTAATTAAGGTAATGCTGCCAGGAAAGCCTTGGTTACCAGTAAGCCCAGTGCAACTGGGAAAGTTTCTGTGCCTGCGATGACTTGATCAAGACCATTTGATGAATTGTTTGGGGTCAGGGCCCTCCCTTTAAAGGCTCTGTGGAGGGAAGGGGCAAGACAGAGCCAGGAAAGTATGGGAACTAGGAACTATAGGAACTAGTGAGTGACTGGCTTGTCAGAGCAAGTACCTGAATGCAAATACTTCTTGCTCTGCACTTCTTGCTCTGCACTCAGATTGTTTTTCAGGAACATGGCTCCGTGAGGAATCATTCCCAGATGCTGCTTCCAGCAGCCACACTGGCCTGTACTTTTTCTGGTCCTTGCTGTTTCCTTGAGGATTGTCTGGCTTTCAGTTGACCAGCAGTGGGGATGTTGGGGATGGGGATGAGTGGCAGAAGTGCCGTGTGAGCCTGAGCAGCGGGACAACAAATGAGTGGAGGAGGTCAGTGCAGACCACAAACCCAAATCACATGGGGAAAACCAGCCCCAGACTCTCATGGGAAACTCATGGCTCTGCGCTGCCCATTGCAAATCAGGAGGGGGACCTCAGATCTCTGGGGTCTGCCAGAGATTATTATTCCAGGAACACAGGGGCTCAGGGCTCTGCAGTCACTCAGCTGCTAGAAGAGCAAAGCTGAGAGCATCCTGCTCTGCTCCCAGGAATGTACTGGGAAAAAGATACCTCAGGGGTGCAGGTCTACGGAAGCCAGAGAGGATGGGCAGGGATTCAATGCTCAGAGGCTTCCCAGAGAGGACCCGAAGTGCCAAGAGGAGGCTCACAAGCAGGAGGAGGTGCCTCTGCACCCAAACGGTGGTCCTGGAAGTTGCTGCAGATGCTACCACCAGCATACATGCGGGGGAGCCTCCACAGGCAGAGCAAGCAGATCCACCGTGACGCTGAAGAGCTAACCATGCCAACACCAGGAAATCCCCCGAGGCAAAAATCACTGAAGACTGAGAGGGCGTCCAGGGGAAGGGGAGGTATCAGCTTGGCCTTTCTGCCTCTTCCGTGCATGACGCTTTGGGCGACCTCTGATTTCATCAGTCTCCTGTCTGGCCTGTCCAGACACTGATCCTGCTCACACCTGAGCATTATACCTCACTGCTTCTTTAGAAGGCACCTCAGCCCCCTTCCCGCTCGTGGGGGATTTCCAAAGAAACTAGTGTCAGAATTAGGCAATTCCAGGATTTTATGATGAAACAGAACCCTTCAAGGCCTGGGAAGAGCAAACTCTTCTGTCCTGCCTGCCTAGGGCAGTCCCTAGCAGGATGAGACGGGGAGGAGAGGCTGGGGAGGGGGTGTCAGCCATGGGGCAAAGCCTGTGTTTGCTTTCTGCCCTTCCAGCTTGCCTGGAGCACTGCCAGATACAGGGGAGATCATTTCCTTTCTTGCAAAACAGCCGGGGTTTTATCACTGTCCTAGCTGAAACGCAATGTCCGACTGCGCTATCGCTCCAAGGCTGTTCCGTTGTGAAGGAAAAGAAGTTTGCTGGGGAACAATCCTTGGCGCTGCTTCATTTCCTAGTGCGGCAACAGTGAAGAGCCACTTTTACTTCTAATAGCAAACAAAGATCTTTATTAGAGCAAAGAGAAAGAGCATGATCTCTGGTAGTGCCGCTCTCCTGGCATCCCACCACTGTGGCATCTCCTGGCCAGCTGGCACCTCTACAAGAAGGACCTCTCCTCACCGCCCACCTGCACAGGGAAACATCTACACGGAATCCAGAGCTTTTAGGAAGAGATCTAATCACTGGATTTCTTTTAATCGGCAGGATTTTGAGGTGCAGAAAAAGAACCCTAGATCAGCAGAAGTGAGGTCTATGTGAGTGCAAACCTCTCCTTTGACCTGCTGCAGAGCAAACTGCAGGGTAGTTGAATAACCAAGAGGCTACAGGGAAAGGAGAGTAAACGGGTTTATGGTCACAGCCACCACGCTGTGCTTTATCTTTAGGGAATAAAGACCCCAACTGTGTAGCCCAAATAGTTGTAGTCCTTTGGTCCAGGGAGCTCGCTGAAAACCTCTGAGCTGCTGTCCTGCATATCTGGGACTGGGTGAGCCTCGAAGCACTGGAGGGATTTATTTCAGTGAGTCCCTTTCATGAACCTGGACTCTCAAATGTAGCAAAATGAAAAAAGGAAATTATTTGTTATCTTGGGGGATTTGCTCCTTTAAAAAGCAGAGATTCTGTCTGCTCTCTGTGATGGGAGTTGACTGTTCCCAAGTAACTCATCTGGCTCTGCACCATGATGCTAGGCAGGATTTCTGCTTTCCACCTGTGGCTGTTAAACACTGGGCACAAAATTCTCCTGTGTATCAGAGTATAGGATGTGATCTACGTCAGCACACAGCTCTGCAATGCACTCAGAGACTAAAACTCTCAGAAGTTTGCCCCACGGCGACAAACAGGGCAGGCTACATCTCCTGCGCGCATCCCGCTGCTGATGGTGTTTGCCGGTAAGAGAGTCCAAAGCACGTGGAGAAACCGTTCCCTGCTTCCCACCACCCTCCCTCGCTGAATCCCCTCTCGTAGCGCCCTGGGGAGCTGCACCACTGTCCGCACGCTGGGCGCGCACACACATCCGTATGTGACCGCAGGAAAACGGGATAAAACCCCGAGAGGCAGAGAGCTGCCTGCTCTGGGGCTCCCACAAAGGAAGCAAAACTTACCCTGGAGCCAAGGAAGGAGGCAAAAGCAGCCCAGACTCAACTTGAAAAGCTCCATCGTGCTCCAGCACACGGCGGGGGAGAGGGGCATCCAAAGCGTCTCACCCGCAAGGAGCGCCAGGCCGGTGCCTCCCCCGCTTCCTCTGGCATTCAAAGCGGCAAATCCCGCTGGGAAGGGAAAACTCTTCTTTGGTCTTCCCTCCAGAGAGCCGGCACGGGGCTTATCAGCATGGGTTGGCTTGGAGAAGTGGTTCCTGTGAGTGCTTATCCCTCAGGAGAAACCGTACGACGGTGCGGGTCGAGGGGGATGCCAGCCCGGCATCCTCGCGGCCGCGGAGCGCGGCTCCTCGGCAGCCACAATCGCTCCCGGGCAACGAGCGCCGCATGCTAAGAAGGCTGGCGGGCTGCCCTGGCGGCGCCGGGAGGAGGAGGAGGATGCCGGGCTTGCCCATGGGAACAAGAAAAGCGCGGCGGGAGCGCTGGGAGGGGCGTGGGATGTGGGGCGAACCCCTTCCCACGTGGGATGTGGGGCGAACCCCTTCCCACACGGGATGTGGGGTAAACCCCGTCCCAGCGTCACGGCTGGAGCTGCCGTGGCTGCGTTTCCTCCTTAGGGAGAGCTACCCCTTTGGAGCTGAGTTTAAGCCGTGGTGCATGCGGAGGTGAAGCCCTGCGGAGCGGCTGCTCGGGGCGTTTCGCCCAATAGAGTGAATCCCGCGGCCGGAGCTGGAGCGTGGCCTGGGTGTGGGGACCTGCCTGCTGCCTCCTTTGATGCTTGAGCCGCTTGGGGCAAGCTTTTCCACGTGGAAGTTTGTGCTCTGCGTGACGGGAAAACCATGCTCCATGCCCAGCCCTGGCCTGACAGCTCACAGCGTTCCCACTCCCAGCTGGCATATCCAGCTTTGACCCCAAACCATCTCTTCCCAGAGGGATGCCAGGGATATGCTGTACTCAAAAGGGAAGCTTGGGGCACATTCTGGCCCTGGCCCGGTCACTCCTGCCTACTGCAGAACTGCCTTAACTACTGGTTTCTTTTCCCATGGGATTATGTCAAGTTGCACTAAGCAGCAGGCATTTTTAACTAAAAAGTACACATATCTTAAGGTATGCTCTCCCCCACAGCATTTCTTTGCTTCTAGGGCTGAAAATGCAAATTCCTCCACATTTGCTGAGCAAGCGAGTCCCCCCCACCGGAGAGGAGGACAGCAAAGAAGCCCTTGGTTTCCTTCCCGGGGATAGAGATGTGTCCCAGGCAAATGAAGGATGTTACAGCAAATATCCCACTGGAAAGGTCACTGTGCTCTTCAGCAGCTCTGAGCTGCTACTGTCCCACTCCTTTGCTGCCATTTTCAGGTCAGGATATTCTAGTTCTGGTGCTTTTTATCCACCGTCTCAGCACATCTCTTCCCCTTCAGTGAGCCCAGACAGACCATCCTTACCTCATGCTTGCTGGCTCTTTCTAAGAAGTCCAAGAGGTTTTTAAGGCAAGGACAGCTGACTTCCTAAGGAGCTCATATTCATCCAAATGCTCACTAATTCTGTTTTTTTTTTTTTTGTTTGTTTGTTTGTTTGTTTTTTTGTTTTTTTTTGTTGCAAAATCTCCTAATATGCAAGTGCCCAGGCCTGCATTCCCCAGCTCTCCTCTGCAACCCATCCATGTGGGATTTCAGCTCCTTAAAGGGTATTTTCTTGCTTCTGATGATCTCTTCCACTTGCTGTTTGGTCACTGTGACTTTCTTGCTCCTTCTCTAACTTTTCTTGTAGATGGTGCAGGTTGGCCCAACAGTCCCCAGGCAGGCATTTCCCTGGTCTTCCCCTTTTACCTTTCTCTGCTCAATACCTTTTTTTTCTGCAGTTCAGTAGCGATGTAGTCATTTTTTTGCTGTTTGTTTCTGCTGCAGGGAATTAGGCTGTGATGTTATAGGGTGGCTCTTCAGCTGTGGTATTTGAGTCCTTTGCCTTCACTGACATCGCTGTCATGACGTTAGTGCCTGTCCTCATCCAAAAGTGCAGCCCCAGCCTTTGCAATGGGGCTGTGCAGAGAAACTTCAGTGTCATGGGGAAAAAAAAGGGACTAAGTCTTTTAAAATTTGCTCCCCCTGGTCCTGCAGGATTTACTGATGCTCAGAGCAGTTTTGCAGCTCGGCTTGGCTGTCCCTTGGGCAAGATAAGCCATCTCCTCCACCAGCATCAAGGATGATGAGGACTGCGGAGCACCAAGCTCCACTTCCCTGATCGCTGCCTGCTGGGATCCCAACAGCTCTGGACCACTCGTTGGGAAACATAACGTAACGCAACATCCAGAGCCCCAAAGACAGGTCGTGCTGGTGGTATTTGAGCAATTGCAAACTGGAGATAATACTTATAGGCAGTGTTTCAGAAAAACAGACACAGCTTTGCAGGGTTGGAGCTGGTCCCAGCTCTGGACCCATTCATCCCAGATGATTTTAGGGCACTGTAGGAAAAGCCTTTGGTCTTTGAGTGCAAATCTCTCTCTCTTTTTTTTTTTTTTTTTCTGGCTTCAGCAATTGCTTAATGAGCTGTAAGGCACTTGGACTGACACTGAGCTCACCCTCACTAGCACAGGATTGAGGACAGCCTGAACCAGCACCTGGTGACATTTTTAAGCCCTGCAGAGAAGCCAAAAAAGTGCAAGTGTCAGTAAAAACAAAAAGAAACCAGCTTAACATCAGCTACTGATATTTTTAGTCTCCAAGTAAGTGCACTATTATTCTCCAGACCAACAGAATCATGTGGGGGACAGCATCACTCTGCTCCACTGCAATTTAAAAGCCAGTGTGCTTTTGCAAGTGAACAAGCCCAGAAACAGCTGCCATCTCATTTCTTACACCTGCAGGAAGGTATTTGCATAAAAAATTGCTCCATGAGACCATTTTTCCAGAGCACATTCACTTCTTTGTGGCATGGCTTCGTACCGTGGTGCATGGGGGTACTTGTGCCGAATCCTTCCCACAAGTTTTCCTGGGCTACCAGTAGAAGAGCAAGGTGTCCTCCCATGCTGAGCAGGATGATCCCATAACCACTGCCTTGCAGTCAGGTACTCTGTACCCCCAGGCAGTCCTTGCCCACCCCAGGTCCCTGGAATAGCCCTGGTTTTGCTGTATCACCATTTTGATGGTGACTTGGCTTTTTCTCAGATTCAGCCATGTGGGGAAAAATCTGGTAAACTCAGGAAAGTCTCCCTTTACTTGTGAGTGGGCTGAATTAGATAGCAATGCCCCTAGCACGTCCCTCCTTGGCTGATGCTGAACGTGAGTCATTCCTCCATCTGCGTCCTCTTCAAAGACAGGTTGTCATTGCCCTGCTCCAAGCTGGATAAAGAGATACCAAGTCAAGCCAAAGTGCCTGGCCGTCTCTGCAGTCAGATCTTTGATCACTGACAAGTCCTTGGCATTAAATGTGTCGAAAAACCATCAGGACAGCGATCCTGTATATCCAAAAAGGGATGCAGGGAATAAAGTAATTTTGCATTTCAAAACTGCCCTCTTCCTGGGACGCTGAGACAGCTTGGGATGAAGGTGTATCTCCACTGGGGATGAAGCTGTGGTCCCTCCATCCCTGAGGTCACCTGGGAGCATGAGGCTGAGCCATGGGGAGCCTGGAGCCAACCCTGCTCAGCCTCCCTGGGATCCCTGTCCCCACGCTGGCTGCCTCGGTGCCCAAAGGGAGTCTCACAGGAAGCAGGAGTGAAATAACCTGCCTCGGGAGCCTTCACCCTGGCACTAGCAGTTGGCTTAAACCAAGGGGTGAAGCATCCTCTGAGGATCTTACCTGCAGTGCTTGGTGCTCACATTACTTTTCTGGCTTATCCTCACAAGATAGTAGCAACTGAGAAGAGTTTTCCCATCTTCCGTGGAGTTTTTGGAGCTATTGAGCATCATTTCCCCTGCTTTTGCAGCAGGCAGCTCTCAAGGGCTCCTCCTGACCAGTGGATCATCTGACTGTGCCTGTGCTCCAGGGGCTGAAATCCCCTTCAGACCACGTCACCCCAGCCCTTACTTCTTCACACAGTGCAGGACAAGGTCGCTGGTTGAATTCAGGGTAGCCTGAAAGCAGAATACCTTTCTCTCCTCGCTTTTTCTTTCCATATTTTGACCATCTCTGTGCCTCTCCTGGCCACATTTCGTCCATTGCTCTCCCTTCCCTGGGGTTCTAGGGCATCTTCAAAGCCCGAGTTCCCTCCTGGGGCCCTTTGCAATGGCAGATGCGGACACGGTGGGGCCTGAAGGGCTCTGCGTCCACCCGAGCAGCAGCAGTGGACGCGGAGGCAGCCGTTCCCAGCCTGTGCCGTCGGCTCGGCAGATGGAGCTGCTTCCCCGGGCCGTGGCTGCGGAGCCGCCGGAGAGCGCAATTTCCCTTCCATCCGCTTGGGAAGAAGGAAATCACTCCCATATGAGCAGGGCTTTCTGCTCCCAGCTCCTACAGGACCAAAGACCTATGAAGGAAAGTGCTCTACGTGCAATAGTGATGGTCATGGATTCGGAGGATAAGGAAGACTCCAGGGAAGTGCTCTAGTAAGATCCCCCGTGGCTGAGGATGGAGCCAGCAATAACCTGCTCCAGGCCTTTCTGGGTGCACACTCTGCGACAGCTGAAACCATCCCGTTTTAGGAGGCCGTATTCAATATTTTCACACTTTGCTCTGAGAGGATGTGGACGGAGACCTAACACACTCGTGCCCAGAGCTGCTGGGACAGACCGGACCCTGGAAGGGCCCTTGGGGGAGGCTCGCTGAAGGGTGCAGGGGCACAGCGTCCCACCACGCTGGCCACCTCCTGCCTCAGCCCCTGCAGAGTCATCGAGGGCAGTCTAAAGTCCTGGCCTGTTTTCTGCACGTGAAGGCGCCTATAGGTCAATGTTTAATCCGTGGGTGCTGCAGGCTGCTCGGATCCCCGGAATGAGCAGTCCCGGCTCCACTTGGAGCCAGGCTTGCCACGCACCTGGGGACCAGTGGGGCAGGAATATGTGTGGGGCCCACACTGGACATGAATTTACACGGATAAAACACGTAAGCACAGGGGCAAACGAAGCACGGCAGCCCCTGCGTCACTGCGGGACCTGCGGTGCTGCTGGGCGAGCCCAGCCCTGCTCGCCTTGCAGCGGGTTAATAAACATTCCCATAGAGTTAATATGTTAATAAACATTCACCTTTGCAAGGACCTATTAAATATTCATGGCCAAGAGACACCAGGGTGATGCCACCTCGGAGGCTCCGGAGCGAGGGAAAGGGCCGGAGCCAGCGGGAGGGTCTCCGATGTTTCCCACATGCATTTGGGCAGCGACATATCTGCCTTGCTCCCTACCCCAGGAGGAGGAGGAGGAGGAGGAGGAGGAGGAGAAGGAGAAGGAGAAGAGAAGGAGGAGAAGGAGGAGGCAGGACCGGTGTGATCAAGTGCAGGATGGTAAAATTGCATAAAAAGCAGGAAACTTTCCACAGATCCCATATTCTGCTGGTGTTTTGGGGTTCTGATTTCCCAGGGTTGTTTGTTTTTTTTGCTTAGTTTAATAATAACGATAACAAAAAGCAGGTAACACTTTGTACTGAAAAGCCTCTTTCCTATGGCCTTTCCGCTTTCCTTCTCCACCTCCTGCGGCCACGGATGTTTCCAGCTGGGGAGGCGGTCAGAGGAGAAGAGCAGCCATGGACAAGCCCTGTGCATGGAAACCTCTCCCGGCCGCAGAAGTTGTTTATGGAAAACGCCGGCGTTTCGCTGGGAACAGCGCGAGCGGTTGGAGCGGCGGCAGCGTCGGGAGCCGGGCCAGCTCCGGAGCCGCTGCCAGCTCCCGGCGCGGCCCCGAGCCCGTGTGTGTGTGTAACGCCTGCTGCTCCCCACATCTCCCCATTTCTGACACATGTAAGAGCATCGACACTGCAAAACAGCCACCACCAGCTTGTCCCGCCAGTGCCGTTACCCACTTGCTCCGTCTTTATTCCTTATTTTTGCAGCAAAGCCTTGCTCACCCGCAGGGCACCTTAAAAATAAATAAATAAATAAAAATAAATAAATAAATAAATAAATAAATAAATAAATAAATAAATAAAGTGAGCAGCTTATTTCGGTCCCGGGGAAGCCGTAGCGATCGATACCGATCGCCGTGACCTCTGGTATTTTTAGTGGCTCCCCGGGCAGCTGATCATTTCTGTATACTTAGCGGGTGATGTCACGGCTGGGCACGCGCCGCCTGGCACGGCTCGGCGGGACGCGCCGCCCCCTTCGCCACCTCGCTCCCTCCGGCCCCTTGCCGCAAGTTTCTGTCCCCGCAGACGCCGCCCTCAATGTCATTCTTTATTTTTTTTAACCCAGCTGGAGGGGAAGCCTTGGTTGAACAGCTTGCAGGCCAGTGAGGACCAGGAGGGGATTTATCTGCTCCTCAGTTTCCCTCACTAGCCTTTTCCTGCCCTGCCTATGGGCGCTCAGGGCTCGCAAGCAGCACAGAACTGGTTGACTTGGTGGCTGCTGGGATGAGTATTATGTTGTCCCACTTTTGTCATGAATGTCAGGTTTCTAGTGTTAATATGGTGCCTGCCATGCAGTAATTGTGATTTACCTCCTCCCTCCAACCCCAACCTGTCATCCAACCCCTTGGCGTCGTGGCTCTGCAGCCTCCTGACTCTGACATTAGCCAGATGTGGGCCCTGCATTTTATGGGAACTGAATTAGTGCCTCAGAAGCAGAAGGGCAGCCAGGCTGGATGCAGGGCATCCTCCTCCTCCTCTGTGGCTGGAGCAATATGGGCTGTCCCACGCCGGCCAGCTCCGGACACGCAGGCGATGGGCAGCCCAAGGGCTCGGCCGCGCTCTCCGGAGCAGAGGGGCTGCAAACGGCCGCCACGTGCGTGTCCCCGGCTCAAAGGAGCAAAGAGCAGGAGATAAAGCACCGAGGGAGGCTGGTGGGAACCAGCTGAGTAGCCCCATGCAGCATTTCCCTGTCCGGATACAAGTGCAGGGAAGCAGAGGACAGGAGGGAAAAAACTGTCAGGGCAAATAGGCTAAAAATATTTAAATTCATCTAATCTTGCAGCTTCCAGAGTGAATCCAGATTGAATTGGTGCCAGCCCCTCTCCCTGCTCAGAGACCCCCTTCTCCTCCGAGCTCCAGCCGGATTTCCATCCCGCTGCTCTGCCTCCGTTGGACGCAGCGAGGCTGCAGCCAGGAGGAGCTCACAGGAATCCTGGCAGAGCCCAGCTCCAAAAAAGCCCAGCCTGGCTCAACTGGCAGCGAGAAGGGTGTAATAGCACATAGCAAAGAGCAAAGCGAGCCAGCGCTGCAGAGCCAGGGAGGGTGCAGGGCTCCGAGCAAGAGGCAAGGAGAGACGACTGCTAAGAAGATTAAATCATTATTTTTCTGCATATAATCCTCTGTTTTATGAACCAACACCACATGTGTGAGGGACTGGGTGTTGGAGAAGAGGCTGTGCCCACCTTCCTATAGGATTTGGGGTTTTATCTTCACCATTTGGAGAAAAAAAAATAAGCAGTGAAGTTTCTAACCACAAGGTGACACTTCTGGAGTGCCATGGAAAATCAGACCACGCACCGTGTAGGAAAACAGGGAGCTGCTCAAAGAGGGAACATCAAGGAAATCCGTATGACTGAAAGCTTCACCCCTGTGAAGCAGAAGCCCGCCAAAGAGCTGAGGCCCATGCTCGGGGCCATCTTGCTTGGCCTCATCCTCTTCATTGCCGCCGTGGTGGCCTGGTGCTACTACACGGCGTCCCTGCGGAAGGCGGAGAGGCTGAAGACAGAGCTGATGGACCTGCGTCCAGAGGGCTTTGTGATCAGGAACCAGAACGGGGAGGTGGTCTTCCGCCTGGCCTTCCGCTCGGGGAGCCTCGACCTGGAGTCGTGCTCCAAGGAGGGAGAGATTTTGAGCTGCACGCGCTCGGACAGGGGCCCGCTGAACTTCTTCATCCAGACGGTGAAGCCCAAGGACACGGTGATGTGCTACCGCGTGCGCTGGGAGGAGTTTGCGGCGGGCCCGGCGGTGGAGCACACCATGTTCTGGGAGGACGCGCACTGGTACGGGGGCTCGGAGATGAGCACCCAGCACTGGCCCATCCGCCTCGCGGGCTACCAGGAGCCCGTGCCCTACGTGACGAGCGACGTCTACTCCTTCCGCGACAGCTTCGGGGGCATCCTCGAGCGCTACTGGCTCTCGTCCAAGGCGGCGGCCATCAAGATCAACGACTCGGTGCCCTTCCACCTGGGCTTCAACGCCACGGAGCGCGCCCTCTTCTTCCAGGCGCGCTACAAGGATTCTCCGTACAAGCCCCCGCCGGGACAACAGCCCTTCCCCGAGCTCAGCTACCGCGTGTGCGTGGGCTCCGACGTCACCTCCATCCACAAGTACATGGTGCGCCGCTACTTCAACAAGCCCTCCAAGATCCCCTCCGAAAACTCCTTCCGCTACCCCATCTGGTCCACTTGGGCACTCTACAAAAAAGATATTGAACAAGATAAAGTTTTGGATTTTGCAGAAAAGATTAAGAAGTACCATTTTAACTGTAGTCACATTGAAATCGACGACATGTACATGAAAGCCTATGGGGACTTTGACTTCGACCCCATCAAATTCCCCAACGCAACTGAGATGTTTACGAAATTGAGGAACGATGGATTTAAGGTGACTTTGTGGATTCATCCCTTCATACACAAAGATTCCTCCAACTTTGGTGTAGGGATCGAGCGGCAGCTGTTCATCAAGGAGCCATCGGGGCGGCTGCCGGCCATGGTGGAGTGGTGGAACGGCATTGGGGCCATCCTGGACTTCACCAACCCGGCGGCCCGCGACTGGTTCCAGAGCCACCTGCGCCAGCTCCGCCACAAGTACGGCATCTCGTCCTTCAAGTTTGATGCTGGAGAGACCAGCTACCTGCCCAAGCAGTTCAGCACCTTCCGGC
>VZSG01000659.1:216095-245864 GCA_013398315.1 Nothoprocta pentlandii
GCGCCGCGGGCTCCTACCTTGGGCAGCCGCGGCAGGTAGGTGGTGTATTTATTCCAGGCCGCGCTGTTGTAGGGGGACGTTCGCCACGTCACGTACCTGTCCTCGTTGACAAAGACCGGGTTGTACCGCTCTGCAAGGCAAACGGCACGGGCAGGACGCGCTGCGGGGCCGCGGGCGCCACCGCCTCGCTACCGCATCCGATTCCCCAGTGCCTGCGCTGGGGGACTCTCCTAAGGGTCTCCAAGGTAGAGGTGATGCCGCCACCATTCCCTCGTTGCTGTCCAAGGGGCTACAAGGAAGGTCTTCGCCAGCACCATCCACCACCCCGGCTCTGCTTGATGTTCTTTAGGGGCCACCAGTGCAGAGGGAGCCCATGGGACCCGCCGTGCCCTGGCGTGGGGAAGGGGATGGGGATGACCTGGCGTGGGGATGGGGATGCGCGCGGGGCCCCTCAGCCCGACCTTCCTGCCGGGTCACCCAGTACTTCTCGGGCTGGTAGGCGCTGGGCTCCACGGCGTTCCTGTAGGCCAGCTCCTGCGCCGCCGCCTTCAGCAGCCTCTCCTGCTGCCCGGGGCTCCCGGCGCTCGGCACCGGCGGCATCGCTAATCCCTGCAGGCAGCGCAGAGCGGGAGGGAGCCGGGCGCGCGGCAGCGCCCGCCCTTGCCGCCGTCCCAGCCAAGCCGATTAGGGCCAGGCTCTGACCCAGGGCCGCCCTTCTCTGCGCCCGGGTCGCTGCAGCGGCACCATTTACACCCCAAAGCTTCTCGTCCGCCCCAGAGTGCGGCAGGGCATCACCAGCCGCTCCCCCGCAGCGGCCGCCGGGCCTGCGGGCCCTGCAGAGCTGCCCCCAGGGCGGGTTGGACGGAGGGGACACATCCCGGGGGCAGGAACGGGTGACCGGGCTCAGGACTGCGGGTAGGACTTGTTGGGGTGACGTTAAGCACCTTGTCCCACGTTGCATTTGGGAAAGGCCCGTTTCTCATGCTCCATTTCCTCTCCCCTTGAGGCTGCGCCCTCCCAGTGCTCTGAAACCTACTGATGGACAGTGCCGACACACAAGAGCTCCTGGCGGCAACTGCCTGCCCCACGAGCCCCACGCGACACCTCTCTGCTGCTGCAGGTGCAGGCAGAGGAGACCTCAAACCCAGAGGGAAGAGAGAGACAGGAGCATCAAAGTGCTGTGAAAGCTGAAATCGGACATGACCAGGAGGGAGCGCAGGAGCCATCAGCACCACGTGGCACCGTGTGGAAACCCTTGGGACTGTGGCCTTGGCCTGAGGTGCTGCCTCCTTGCAGGCACCTACCTACCTTGGTCACAAACTTGTTCTCCTTCCAGAGCAGCGACGGGGGCTCCTGGAAAGTCTTCTTCACGGAGTTGGGCGGCCGGTAGGAGTCCGTGTAGGTGCTCACGGGGGTCTTGGTCTCTTGGGCGAAGAGGAACATGGTGCCGTGGCCGCCGGGGTGGGATGCAGGGTGGGAGTCCTCGCGGGTGCCACGGGTTCTGTGAGAGCTACATGGGGCTGGGAACCGTGGGGAGGGGGTGACGTCACCAGTGACGTCACAGTGTGGGGAACTGGGGGATTTGGTGCCTTCTTGCCCTGCTGCTTCCACGGGGCTGCCTCCGTGGTGGTGTTCTGGGCACACACGGGCTGAGGGCCGGTGGGAGCAGCCTCGCTCCCGCGTGTCGTGCTGGGAACCAGAGCTGCGACGCGCTGCTAGAGGGGCGTCCGGGGGCCCTAGGGATTCCCAGGTTAGTTGCACCCAGCTGGAGACACCAGCACTTGCCAGTTGTGGGAATTTATTAAAGCTAAGAGGTGGCAACAAAGCTAGCAGTACAGACCAGCTAGAAATACAGCAGAACTGAGAACGTCCTGGGCGATGGAGCTGCTTGGGCAGGACTTGTCCATCGTGGGGCTGGTGGGGAGTGTGGCCCTGGGCCACTGTGTGCCGGCACCGGGGGGTTGGTTAAGTCTTGGGGAGCACCCCAGCGCAAAGCCCTTTTCCATGGGCTGCACCGTCCCAGTGCCGCTCTTGGAAGAGCCAGGGGCCAGCAGCGGGCAGGGACCCCAGTCGAGGTCTGGCTGCACCCAGGTTTGTGCCTGGTGGGGTCCCCTTTACGCTGCATTACCTCAGAGACCCCTTCTGCCCCCGGGCTCCGGCCCCAGGAAGCTGCGGCCGGGCTCCCTGGGGCCGGGCTGGGCAGCCGGGACACGCGGAGCAGCCACATGTGACTCATGCTCCAGTGAAGAAGTGACCAAGGGAACGAACTGCTCTTGATTTTCACACCCTGCGGCCTCTGGCAGCCCCAGCTGGGCTCGGCGTCCGCCCGACCCCGTCCCGGGAGCCCGTCCCAGCGGCGGTGTCCTCGCTGCGCTGGCGGCTCCGCGGTGCAGGAAAGGCGGGTCCGGTGCCTCCACCCTCCCGCAGCAGCACCCGCCCTCCGAGGGGCCTCTGCTCTCCCAGCGTTTCCTCAGAGGGCCCCCAAACTGGGGGGACTGCCGGGAGCCCCAAGCCGGGGCTTTCTGCCTCTGCTTCCTTGCTAAAACTCACCCTCCGCTGCAGACGCCGGGCTTAATGCGGTGCAGGTAGGTAAACACCGAGGTGCGGGACGGCAGAACCAGCGCTCAGCTCTCGTACCAGCGGCTGTAAGGATTAGGAAGGGCTCAAAGCAGGACAGTGGGTTATGTTACCTGTTGGCACCGCGTAGATCACGCAGCCTCTTGCTGCCTCGTTACTCTTTGGAGGAAAGATGCTGCCCGGGCCGAGTCCAGCGGCGCCGCATTCCCGCTGCCTTGGGGAGCTGTTCCAGGTGCCGGGGCAGCCACGGCAGCTTTAGCTGGGCCCCGTGGACCCGCTCCCAACCCCAGCTGCTTTTACTGGGCTCAATAGGCTGGTTTTGAGCTTTGCATGAAGAGCAGCCCATCCAAGCCCCGTGTCTCCATCACGAGAGCCCCCTCCCACCTTCGGCGAGTGTAACCTGCCACTTCAAAGCCCAAACCTGGTGCTCAAGCGTCCCCCTGGATTCTGCTCCAGCTCTTTCTCTGCCGGGGTCCCCCGGTGTGGGAAGAGCCAAAGCAGCGCCGGATCCGCGGCTCTCCTCGGCCCTTCTCCCTCCCCTGCTCTCACATCAGGGATGAGCTGCAGTTTGTCCCTCTCACCCCTCCTTGCAGCCCGCTCCAGGGACACACGCCGGCTTTCATATGTATGCTTTTTAATATCATTAGTTCTGTTACACTACACACAACCAGTAACAATGATAAATACTGCAATGGAAATGTTAAAAAAAAATATTATACATGTTTCATGTTTTTTTTTTCAAAAACCCACATTTTAAAATAAATTAATGCATAAAACCGATGGTAGAAAAGAAAAAAAAATCAAAAAACAAATAACCCCAAACAAACCACAACACAACTGATCTGTTTAAGGCAATACTCTACGCGGACAGGAACTGAAGTACAACAGTGTGCTACATGTTCTGGATGGGAAAGGAAAAATAAAACCTTTACCAGATGCAAATTGATGCTTCGGGAGTGAAAGAAAACCCACCCCAAAACCAGATAATAAAACCAATGGCCAAGTTAAGTGCGGCATTAATACACTCTGCATGTCAAATGATTAGCAGGTTCCTAACATGGACTAAGGTCAAGCTACAACAAATTTATCTTCCTAATTAAAAGATTATTCAGGTCAAATCCTATGTTTAAACTCTACTTTGCGTTTGGCTGTTTCAGCTATGTTTCACTATATGCAAGGACAGCTGAAAATGCTTCTCCAGCTCTGAGATGTATGCAAAGGTTGGGAGGTCTCTCTGCTGGAAAGACATTTTCATTAAATATATCCCAAAGGGATCTCGCTCCCAGCGACCCACAAATGCCTCCTGCCATCCCCTCCCGTGGGGCACCACACACCGCATGGTGAAAGGAGACCTTGGAAACATTTCCTTGGGTTTTGTTCTCACCGAGCTGAGGACCCAGAGTGGAAGTTCAAGTTTGATCTGGACCTATGTGTCAGTATTTGTGAACTGCTGCCAGTGACACAGTGGAAAGCAAGGCCAGCTCTGTGCAGAAAGGGAGAAACCCAGTGGGCATCCGGAGCCTGGAGCATTTGCTGTGAAATTCGGTGTGAAGCTCCGTGCCCACCCAGACAGTGAGTCAACCCCAAAAACTAGAGCCACTGAACTTGGCCACTGGGAAGGGGACAGTAACTGCAATGCTAAAAACCCTCCTCTCCTTCCACACAGTGGCCGCTGGCTGCCTGTCTCCCTGGTGGGCTCCCATCAGCTGCCCCGTGGGCAGGACGGGCAGTGCCAGGTCTCCCAGCAAGGTGCCTGCCTGCAAGGTGCTGCCAGGGGGCAAAGAGGCTTCTTGGGACACGACACGAGCCTCCCGTACTGCCCTGCTGGAGTGGAGGTGGTTACGGAAAGAAACCAAGGGAGGCTACTGCCAAGGATGACGTGCAATGGCCAACAGTTGTCCGGACTGGCTTGGGTTGGGATGGGAGAGGGGGATGTGGAACTGGGCTGAGCGCCGTTGTGGTACAGCTGCCTCTGCTGCTCATCATCAGTTCATGGGGCAAGGAAGGAGGAAAGACAATGACTGCTTTGAGGAAAAAAAGGAGTGAAAGGAGGACGTGTGCAATATAACAAGGCTTGCGATTCTAGAACTAACCACTGGACACGGATACCGACGTTTACCTGTGACAACTAGTTATACTTTGATTGCTGCTGCTGCTGCTTCCCCCCGTTCTTTGCCTGACTCCTCTTCTGGTTCTGCTTGGAAGCTGTAGCTGTTGGGCATGATGGTCAGCGCTGATTCTCCCACCCCATGGCACACAAGGTGTGACTCATCTGCAGGATGCAAAATGAGGCCTGGAGGCAGCGCGTTAGGCACAGATCATCTCTGCATGCAAGTGGCACCTGCCTTCAGAACCCTTTCGATAGCTATTCAATGGTGATTCACTTCTTTATTAAATTGAAGGTTCAGTAACACCAGTGGAAGGAGTAAAAATAGATAAAAATGTGCAAAAAGAGAGGAGAATAAAAAGCCTTTCTTAATTTTCTCCCCTGCAAAGACTCCATCTTAGGTCAGAGTGCCTTTCTTCCTGCAGAACTGCAGCCCCACCAGTGCTGCTGCTTGCTCTACAGCGTGCTGCCCTGTTCAGCAAGGGGGTGGCTGACAGACCTCCCACCCCACCTCTGCCACAGGTCATGAAGGCAGCGCCAGGAGCAGAGAGGCAGGTCTTGCATCTCCTGCAGCGCTGACCCTGGAAGGTGAAGCTGGTCTCGCCTTGCTGGGCCAGAGCTAGAGGTTTCATACTAGTCTGGCTAACCTCTCACCACCCGGCCTTGCCCAGCACCCTTGGGCTACTGAGATGTTTGAAGAAAAGGACTGCAGCTCTGCTCAGCAGCTTCGTCCTGCTTGTTGGAGCTCTTGCTGCTCTCACGTTTGCCTTTGAGTCATCTCTGGACAGAGGGAGCTACATGCTGGACATACCTATTCCTGGCAGCAATTCCATGCGGGAAACTGAGCCAAGAAATCTATGAGCTGCGGAAGGAGAGCATGGTGATAGAAACAAGAAGGGCTGTTGGGAAAACAGTTTGTCCAATTTTTCCAGCTTTCTCTGTGGGTCTGTATTACATTTTTCAACAAACTTTGTGTCTCCCAAATCATGGAGGTTTGAGGAGGATGGATAACAAATGGAGTCCCAGCTTCTTTGGAAGCCGCCCAACCAGGACGAGAGGGCAGCGAGCGGGGAGAGCCGGGTTTCTGGGTGAATTCACTCATGACAACTCAATGGGCAACCGGGGATGAAATGCTGCCCCAGGGCGCAAACATCTCCACAGGGATCGGGGCTTATCTCAGCATGACTTATTTTGTGGCCTTTTCTCTTCCTGGTCCCTGCTGTGCTGGCATCCAGTTAGGTGTCTGAGGCAGTCACATTTTAATGAGGCCTTCTCTGGAGCTTCCCTCCCTCTGCCTGTATCACAACCTGTGCCCGGACCAGGCACAGTCAGCAAGACACGCTCCTACCTATGGCAAAGGCAGCTTTTGCTGAAGCTGCTAGTTTTTGAGGAAAAGAAGAGCTCGGACCCCTCACTAGTTTCTGCTGGCAGTTGGGGGTGGGAAGCAGTGGGAAGAGCTGCTCTCTGTGACTGCAGGGCAAAGCTGCAAGCTCTGCAAAATGAGGGTGCCAGCTCCTGTGAGAACCCTGCACGCTACCAGCCTGGCACTCATCTCCAACAGCTTCATCCCAGGTCACAGCCTTTCCTTCATCCTGAGCTGCTGTTCAAAGTTGGGAGCAAACCCTTGCATGGGAAAGCCTTGAATTCACGTGGCAGGGATGCCACAATCTCCTAGAAGCTGAAAAGCAACTGAAAAAGATCCTTGTCCTGTGCCTTCCCATGGGACGGACTTCTGCTCTCCCAACTATTCAGATGCTCCTGCTGAGACATGGGCAACCGAAAAGGAGGGTGCTCTGAAGCATCGGCTCTATGGGGCAATCAAGTCAAAGCCAGGGCAAATTCACAAGCAGCGTTTAGATGACAAAGCTGATCTCCTTCTAGGGAATAGTGGCCATACCCCAGGTGCATTAGAAGGAAGAACAGAAAGTAAAAGAAGAGCCTGGAGAAAACTGCTTGTTTATATTGTCAATTCACTACATGGATGTTAAAAAATAAGAGCATGAAACTGCCCTGGAAATATCACAAATGAATCCTTTAATGCTCCCTTCCTTCTCATTAGCACTGCCTCTCTCAGTTGTAAAACGACTCGCACTCTTAAATTCCTTAACTCTGCTAGCAGGGGATGGTGCTATTGGGCCATCAAATCCTCTTTCCATGTTCCTTCTGGCAGCGTGCAGATCGTGCAGATCGTTCCTTCTCGCAGCTGCCAAATAACAGGGAAACAAACCCTTGCCAAACATCTGCCCCCAAAGCTGTCCAATCTCTCTATCAGCCTGCACCCTGCAGCCTTCTGGCACATGCAGGAATCGTCACAAGTGAGGAAACGCAGGGAAGAGCGAGCTGTGTTGCTCTTCCTTTGTAGTACTTGGAAGATACCTGTGACACTCTTACAGGATCCTTCCTACATCTTTCTTGCAGAGCTACCCCACCACTGGGGCTCACCACAAACTTGGCAACATCCGTGGAGGCTGCCTGACATCCTGATACGACAGGTTTCTCCCTCATGCTGTAGAAGGGAATGGAGAGGGAGCAGGGATGTAACTTGCCTGAGGTTACAGCAAATGGACCAGGTACCAAGGGCAGAAAAGAACCGAATCACATTTCTGTGCTCTAAGAGTCCAACAGACCCTGCTGGCGTATTGTGGCTTTGGTGACAGCTCTGGGGTGTGCATCTCAAAGCAAGCTTTGCTCTCTGCTGGTATCAGCACTCTACTGAGATAGATTAACTTGGACAACTGGGATCTGCCCTAGGCCAAGGCAGCACTTGGCAACCTTTCCAGTTAGTGCCTGTTTTTCCCTTTCTGTCATCCCATCTGGTGCCCAGCTGGAGCCTTCCTTTCTTCAAAAGCATCTTTCTGTTCAGGCTCGGGCAGGGTGCTGTGCTTTCCAAGCTTCCTGCATTCCTCTGTACAGCCTGTGGACACTCTAAGGACATCCCGTGTGGAGAGGAAAGGATTCTGCTCAGGATTTCACACAAACGTGTCAGCCAACACACAGCTGAGCGGAGCAGGTGCCTCCTTCTGGGGAAGGAGCTGGAGAGCCAAAGCAGAAGCAGCTCAGTCCATCCTGTCCGTGGGGGAGCACAGCTTCCTGGAGGCCCTTCTTAAGTCCAGCAAAGGGCTGGGCCACCTGCTTTTGCAGGCAAATAAAAGCATCTGCAGGCAAGACAACCAAACAAGCGTGGCTGAGCCAGTGGCCAAACATACACATTGGGTGCAGGCACACGGAAATGTCAGCTCTTCCAAAGGCTGGCATCAAGATATGTGTGATAAGGTATCTTAACAGGTGAGCCTTTAGGATAGCTGTCTGTTCATCAGCGTTTTCCCACACAAATCCTATAATAAAGCCAGCAGAACAGCAGACTAGACCATGGCACCAAGAGATCTGACTCAGCACCAAGATATTCACCCTCAGGCCTCCTTAGGTACAGGTGTCTGGAAATGGGGAACTGACAGACCAACAGGAGAGATGAGTTGTGTGCTGAGACCCCACAGTCCAAAGTCAGCTCATGCTCATGGGCAAAATAAAAAGAAAAGATTTGCTTATACTCAGGTCATTTGGTTATCAAAATTATACAGGTTCTAACAAACAAAACAGCTTGGCTTTAGGGGGCATCAAATGCAAATTCTTTTGTGGAGATGCCAGCGTCAATATAAGATGTTATCTTATTTGTGTGGTGATTTAGATGGACTGTAATGCAGCCTTTCATGTCCCTGTGCTCCTCCCCTTGCTATTCTGCAGGGCTTGAACTAAAAATGGGGCCTGAGAAGACCATCTGAGTTAGTGCAGAGGCTGGAACAAGGAATGATTTGCTTGCTTGCTTAAGAGAAGGGAGCCCAGCAGCTCTGCAGGCTTTAGGGCCATATAATGCTATGACAGAAAGCTGGGGCTGTGCTCCTCGCTCAGGCCTTCTCTGGGCCATGGCAGCACAGACTGACCTAAGGAGAGCAGAATGGCCACGTATGTAGATACCTTCCCAGAGAGAGTCACCACAGCGTAACCTTCAGAGGGCACAAGGAAAAACTTCCAGCTGAAGCAAAAGTCTGAGCGTGAGACCAGAAGGCGAGAGTCAACCCAGTCTGTGGTTAATATGTCCTGCTGGGTTGACCATCGTTTTCCACAGCGAGCCAGCAAACATACCCCATGTTAACAACCTGCTTAAGGGGCTGCAGGTCAGAAGGGTCAATTTTCTGTGATGGCCACATGTGCATTGCCTTAACTTATTCAGCCTTCCTGATAACAACCCTACACAGGTAACTACTTTTCCCCACCCTTTCTACTTCATTCCCCTAGTAAAATATATGAACACAAAGCATAGAGCGGAGAAGCCAAAAAACTGCCATTTTATGGTCCTGTACTACCATGCCAAACCTGCAATTTGTGCAACCAGCTCCTTCTGTGAGCAGGAAAAAACCACTTGGCTTCTGCTGTACTTGGGGGAAGCACCGAGTGCAGCTAATATTTAAACTCACTTCTTTCTGTCCTGTACACACAAGAGCAGTTTCCTCCCAGGGACCCTAAAGGGTTACACTGGAAGCAGGTGCACATCACACAGGGCAAAGGGTTGGGGGCAACTGCAGGGTGCTGGGGTTGCTTCAGGGCACGTGGCAGGCACAAAGCAGAACCAGCAAGAAGGGCAATAAAAGGACTTCAACGTGCTGCGCCGGGCAAAGGTTATTAGGGGAGGTCTGTCCTTCAGAGGGGACGTGGAGCCTTGGAAGACTCAGTCTCAGCATGTCTTGCCCCATCTTTGCTTAACGCAGAGATTATATCAGAGAGATCTGGGGGACCTGCAATCTGCCAAGGTTTACCCAGGTAAGCAGGACGCCTCACTGCTCTAGCAGGTACCCCAAAATGCTTGAAGCTTCAGCAAAGGCTCTATGGAGGGCTGAGTTTGTGCAACCTGGCTGGAAGGGGCAGACCCTGACCCAGGAGGATAAATACGAGGAAGTTGTGTGGTACCTACGCTGAACTGCACAACCCTGCTTAAGGATGAGGAACATTGACAAAGACTTCACTGTGTCCTGTAGGATTTGATTTGACCATGGGATTTCTGTTAAGTTTTGACCAGATTCTATACTTAAGAAAAAGAGTCCTTAAGGAAAGTTTTTTTTTTCTCCTTGTATCTTTTCTCCCTAGCCTTTGAGGTGAGAGCTCTTCTCCTGCCTCCAGTCAACTTGCTAATCCCACTCCTGAGCCAGCATTGGGGAGAAAAGCAGGCACATGAAGGAAGAAGCCAAGAACTGGAGACCTGGTGGTGTGTGCTTCTTAAGAAACATTTTGGAAATATTCCCTCTCAGCATTAGCATGGGATTACGAAGGAGGAGAAATTCTCAGAGGGTTTGGCAAGATAACTAGCACTTTTGGAGGAGGAGGCAGTTAACGTTTAGTAACCAACACTGGCCAGGCCCCTCTGTTCCCTGGGAGGCAGCAAGGCCTCTGTTGTACAGAGAGGAGCAATCACTGCTTTCGTGGTGGCCACAGCCAACTAGTGAACGTGCCTGATCTTTTAATCATGCCATGGACAATACCATGCCTTGCATTGCACAGCTAAAAATCCACGATGTTCAAAAATAAGTGTTTGCTTAATCACTAAGAGGACTTCTTAAAGACTCAACTTACTCCGTATACATTTCGAATAGACGATCTGCAATTCAGGCTCTTTCTTGTGATGCAAAGGAATTTTGAGAGGAAATTTGCGTGGGAAACTTAGAACTGCCCTCACTTCTTGCCTTTGCCAGGATCTAAAGCAAGCACAGAAGCAAGACGGGCAGTCCTTCCTGAAAGAGCAGGAAAAACACACCCTCATGTCTGTGTCAAAGGATTTCACCTCAGGGAAAAATGCCAGCTCAGCCAGAACCTGAGTCCTAGGTATTCTGAAGCCAAAGGTTAAAGACTGACCAGAGAGAGAACACATTTCCTAATTCCAGAAATTAATCTGCATTAAAAGTGAATGCTTGGCGACCTAGCAATTTAGCCCAGCAACCTAACTTACCATGAGGCTTTCTAATTACCCTGGCACCAAATAAACACAATCATTCCTTACGGAGGAGAGTTCTCACACAAGCACAACTTGGCCCAGAAGAGGGAAGAGATGGGATAAACAGCAGTTTCCTCCCATGGCTTTTTTTTTGGAGCTGAATCTGTTCATAATCCCTTGTCGTGGAAAACTGCTCATGTCTGACAACACCACACACTTTCAGTGTTAACAAATCTCTTCTGTAGGCATGAAAAGACAAGAGAGTGTCCATGGCTAAGTCCCATAACATGTGCTTTCTTCAGCTACCTCTTTCTGTACTGATCTTCAGACTGTACAACTCTAGTTCTGTTTTGGTGCAGGCTTCCTTTTTTTCTTATTTGAACAAAGCTCAACATTTTTGGAAGAATATGGGTCTCCTGGGAATTAAGTACAGGCTGAAGTCAGTAAACGTGACTGGGTTGAACTCATGAGTACGGTATTCTTAGGCAAGGACTGAATTCCAGAGGAGCATGGATGGATTACAGATTGAATCTAATCTGATTGATGATAATTTAATATGGAACTAAGGGTAGATTGCACTGCTATGTGACATGACAGCTCCAGCTAGTACTGACTCAGAGTGAAATGCCACCTACTTGTTCTCTTTGCAAGTGAAAGAACTGTGTTATGTTACTCCTGGCTAGACCTGCCATAATATTGGATGCCCTACTCCGTTCCCCTTCCTGTGCCCTGATTATGGAATAATTCTGATTGACACAAACTGATCAGGTTTAGTGAATGAATTAAGAACTGACCTCCTCCTTTGGTTAAAAATACCTGGCATCTCAGACTCAGTCCTGATCTTGCAAATGGATTGGCTTTGTGGGCTAGGATTACCCGGAGCCCCATCGGATCCTTCCCATTCTGGAAGCGACAGCTTGCAAACCATCTCCAGTGTCTACCAAGGAGGTATCTTTAGGCCCTTCTGCATTCATTCTCCAGACCAGTCAGTTCTGCTAGGCACTGCCTGGCACTTTGAGCAACTTCTGCTTCGTTTAACCATAGCTTAAAATAACTTATCAACCAATCATAAAATGGATTTTTTTTGGTTTCTCCTGGCTCCATGAACACAAAGAGGTGCACGTCCTACCATAGGAGGAAGCAATGGCTGTTAAGTTTTACAGTTATAGTGGAAAGCACTGATCACAGCCTGCCGGCCTCACTACTGGATGTGACAGGCGGTGGAGGAGGTGGCTTGGCAACACATGCAGGTAGGGTTGACCGATTTCGGGGGGATTAGGTCGAGGTCCTCGTCGTCTGGGATCTCATCTAACCGGTACCCATCCTTTAGCAGCTGGATGTTCAAGTCTTGGTTGATCTGCTACAGACAAAGAGACAAACAGTCAAATACTTGAGACTTCTTCCTTCTCATAAGTCAGAAGTGTAAGGAGGTCACTTATTCTGGAATACTTATCATTAGGAACTGTCCTGCGAACAAAAGAGTCCCAAGTTTTGAACCCAACTGAGGACTCCTTCTCATGATCTTGTTTCTTCCAGAATAGGAATATCTATAACGTAGCTACATTCATCTACATACATAAAAAATACCTACATTCCAGAGCAGCTGCAGTTTGTTAATATGCTATTTTATTCTGGAATATGATTTCCATGAAGACAATTTCTCATTTACAGTAATGTAATAGCACTGATAATAAATGAACTCGCAGCAGGACAACCCTTCCCACCAGTCTAGGACACTGCAATAGTTGAAAGGGAGTAAAGTCACTGCTGGTAGAACTTGGTTCTTTGTAGATTCAGACTCAAGAGCTGTTTAGCCAGACCTGAATGAAAAAACGCTTTACGTGATGGCCCAGAGATGGCCAGATCATTTGATCTGCTCCCTGCTTGGCTGTTTCTCAAAGTTTCAATGGTATTTTGCCCAAAGAAGGGATGGGAGGGGAAGAGCTCCCAGAGGCTTGTGTGCTCAGCACCCTGGAGATACAATCAGATCTTGCAGAAATAGTAGCCAGAGGTTGGGCAACTGACTTGCCAGAGGGCTTGGGAATATATTCAGAGACAACAGAGAGGGACTGACAAGCCATAACTTCCTGCCTTTTTTCCTGGAATAGGCAAGAGTTCATGACTGCAAGACCTCTCTGAGATTTCTATCTGCTCTAAGTAAACATACATTGGGTGACCCTGTGCTCACAGGAATTGGAAACAAGAGCATGCCCTCGGAGCCCCTGTTGGTGCTCCTGGCACGCAGATGGTTGCTGAGCTGCCATGACAGGCACGCTAATGCTTCCATACATCATGGGCCAACACTGCAGGCTGAGCAGAACTGGGGAAAGCTAAAGGTAGCTGTGAAAACAGCAGGCAAATCTGTGCCTGTGCCACAGCAGTGAGGGAAGGGAGCCAGCTAGATCACTGAGGAAGAAAGCAGCATGACACAGTTTCTGCCACAGCCCCTTCCAGATTCACAAAGTTTCTACCATTGCCAAACTGCATTTCTGGCTGGAGAAGGCTACTCTAAGCCACTGCAGTCTGCTCTAACATTAGCACCTGTGGCAAGCATGGCAAGAGAGGGTATAACTCACCTCAGCTGATGAGTATCCCGAAGAGGAATATCTGGACATGTCAAAGTCATCATCACTGCAGGAAGGACAGCATACAGCAAAGAAGGAAACAATTAAAGATTTGTATTCCTCCATTAGTCCTATCTTGTACCATGAGGTCCTTCAGGCACAGAGAAGTTATATCAAAGTGGTTTGAATATCAACTTTCATCTGTGAACCTCAGGCCTTCTCATAAAAATGCTCTTGACTCATGTCTCTTCCTACTTGCTACATGAGAGCCTAGTTACATGGCCAAGGGCACAGCGAGTGCTCTGCAAGAACGGGTCCAGCAGAGGTCCAAGGAGGAGTCAGCCTCAAAGTTACACTCTAGCGTTAAAACCTGCTGTCCCTGTAACATATATAACTTATTAACACTCGGCATACCTGTCCGTATCCAGGGCTACCAGTGGTTTCTCATCTGGACTCTGGTCTAACGATGAATAGCCTTTATTGGGAACGACGAGCCTGAAATAATTAAATGTTGTCCATTAACCACACAATAAAGCTCAATACCATACGTAGTCTAGGGCAAAGTCACATGATAGCGAGGCCTTCCCTGTTCCAATTTTTCCCAAGTCCACCCTCACTGCTGAAGATTTTACATGGATACAATTCAGGGGAAATAAGCTGTGACTCCGGTTAACTCAGGACAACTCCATGAGACCAGATGCTGAACACTCCTTGGGAACACGGTCCTCTCTGGAAGTCAAAACAATTGGGACACTCCATGCTTCTTTCTTGGGAACCTGCTTGGCTAGCACTGCTTGTCATATCGCATTGCTCCTTTTTGTTTTGCTTTTCTTTGGCAATGAGTAGGTGGCACTAGGCAGGAAGCAGAGGGGAGAAGGAGGCTCCGGGAAGGCAGTGGTCTGGCACTCCTGCTATTCAAAAGCAGGATTTGGCCATTTGGTCTGGGAGACTGGGTCTACCCAGTCTCCACAACAGAATACTTCTGAGCTGCCACTCCTAAATTCAGTAATATCAGAGGGATGAGCTGCTGGGTGCAGCGTAAGAGCCCAGTCAGATTAACACTTTTAAAATCTCATTATTTTATAATGGCTTTCAGTTCATCAGAAGTGTTACAAAGGCTGACTACGTCTGTGTACCTTTAATTGCCTGCAAACGTAATGTAATGTAATATAAATTTGAGAGCTTTTAGGAAAATGAACTCTTTTTTCATCTATACAACTGCACAAGGACTTCGGTTCACACTTACAATAAGATCAAGCAAAATGGCAAAATGGAGCAAGAGTGTTCAGTGGGTGGGAACAGAACAGAAGGATGAACATCTCATACAGTGGTTAACTAAGATTTTCTTACAATGAATGATTGGTCTTTAATGACATACGATAGTGCAGAAGGGCTTCACTAAGAGTTGGGGAAATATATTCCTGAAGACAGTGTATCCCATCCACACTCCAACTGCTCTCTACTCAGGTGCAATGCTCTTCAGCTTCAACTCCCAAATTATTAGGAATTTCTTTGTTATAACTTATATAAAGGCCTGCCAAGCACTGAAAATTGGAAAACGTCAAGGAGAGAAAAATATATCAGAAGTTACATCAAGGCAGGTGTATAGGCCCATGATTAGTTGCATGGGCTTACTGTGCTCATTGAAACTCAAGATTAATAATTTAATTTTAAAATTTATACAAAATTTCCAACCTCCAGTATCAGAGAACTGCAGAAAATGGCATCCATTTAATAAATTCAATACCATTCCCACAGCATTCAGAGAGTCCTTCTAATCCTAAAGCAGTTAGGAAGGAAGTCAAGAAGCTGGGATGTCTGGAATGAGCGGCTCGAGCCGTGATCTGTCAGGGGCCACCTGCCTGCAGGGATGTCCAGGCACTGACTTCCATCCCCACTCTCTGGTTTTCAAGTTAATTTCCAAATATGTTCACTGGCAGTTGTTACTAGGTCTTGAATAAACAGATCAGTATCAGGAAAACTGGGAGAAGAGCCCTTGATTAAAAAATCACTGTATCTTTTTGTTGAAAAATGCCTTTTTTTCTTAGTACTTCATTTTTTTCTGCCAAAGACTGTGATGCTATCTAGACTAGACTAGACTAGAATCTGTGACGCTATCTTTGTCCTTGATCTAAGTCCTTCCCTCACATGCTACCTGTCCTTATTCTTGGTTCCCATTGTCCTTACAACAAAGCTGGGTTTCACTCACACCTGCTTTCATCAGCAGGTGATCTAGTATAAACTTCTTATCTAGAGGTTTTTGGTTACCTAACATGAAATCTGAGTTCAACTCACGCTCAGAGTGGATTACAGAGAGAGGAGAGTCAGTCCACTGCAACAGAAAAACATAGGCCAGAGTCTGGAACGGGATCGGATAGAGGCAAAGGGATGAACGCTGCCAGTCACCTACAGGAGAGAGGCTGTTGAAGCCTTAACAAGGTCTCCTTGCTAGTCTACCTGAAAAGAGCTGTTCTCCCGGATCAGTTCCTAGGAATTTCGTTTGGTCTTGGGAGGGCTGGACACGTTATGTGTCCAGATCCTTTCACCTTTGAGGCCGCTATGCCCTCAGCCCAGGAGGAGACAGGTGAAGGAACCTGGTACTAGATGCCAGATTCAGGGGTTCAGACAGCTAATACAGAGGAACCAAAGCCCAGGGGAGGAGGAGGAGGTGGAGAGGGGCCAAGGAGAGGCAATGTGGACTGAGAGAAAGAAAACACACTTGAAGAGAAAGGCAGACTGTTAAAAAGGGGGATATGACTTTGACTTTTTCTCTTCCTGAGAGACTAGAAGAAGCCAATGGATCAGACTCAAAACACAGCTACAAGCCTTGTGCTCCCACTGGAGTATTTCCCTTTGGACTGCAACCTTTATATTGTGAAAGCAAGCTATTTGAAAAGTTTGTAGGTCTCCTGAGGTTCAGTTGTCCACAGCAAGACAGACTGACCCACTTAGAGGTATTGCTTGGGGCTCTGCCCATGCTGCTGCTTGGCTCACAGGAAGCCAAGGGATGAAGAGATGGAGCAGTGAGGCAATGTGCCAGACACCTCCCAGCTGCATGGGAACAAGGGAGCTTGGCTGCATCTGCTACTGAAGCAGCGTTTGCAATCCTCTGCTTTGGGATCCCAAAGGAAGCTTCTGAAAGCTCTGTGAAGAGTAACTAAGAAAAGCAAGGCTGGTGCCTGCAGGCTGAGCTCTTTTGTGGAGGGTCCCTTGAAGAGTGTTCAGCTACAGAAGCAGTAAGATTGAACTGGCTGTTCTGAAGCTTTTGTCGTTGGTGTCAGTGCCTCTCCCCTCCCAAATTAGTCTTCTTCCCATTTGCAGCTCTCAAACAGCAGCGTCTCCTGCAGCAGCCATGAATTTTACAGGTAGGCCTGTATTTATCTCACCTTCTCTCCCTTGCCATCTCTGTCTGCTGATTTCAGGATTTCCAAATCTTTAAAGCAGCAAATCTGCCACCATTCCTCTTGGAAAGCTCGTGTGCAGCCTCTTGCCAAAAGAATCCAAGTCTTTGTCCTGCATCCAGCTTGTATTTGGAAGACAACGAGGAGCAGTGGGCATGGAAAACTCAGCTGTGAACTTCTTGCCTTTGCTGAATTTCTTATTTCCAGCAGGAGCCTGGCTGCTTTACACGGCTTCAACTTCCAAACGCAGAGAGGGGAGCAATGCGACATATTCCACCAACATTGCAGGGACTTACAAATAAAACTTGACACAGTCTTGGCATGATTTATGGCTCCTAGTGGGGTTTGGGGAATTACTTTGAACAGGAACCTCATCTGTTGCACGTGTTGCATACAGAGAGGCTCTGACCTGCGGCTCCAGTCCTACTTAATGTATGGTAATCCATGCAACTTTCTTATTCATCAGTAAACATCCAACTTTCACGCAGATTCTGCTGTCGTTTTAAGTGAGGACCTCTATTAAAAACTGCCACTTTTATTAAGCATGCCAAGTGTGCCCTCCTGTGGACACAGGGAGGTTCCTGCCTCTTGCATGTCCATAAGGGATACGCTATTGCATTGAAGCTTGCTTGGAAAACAGATGCAAACTGGCTAATTTCAGCCAAGGTTTTGAATTTTATCTCCAGTGCTTTGTAGCACAGCCTGATACTGTCATAGTGAGATGTGCCAAAGCAGCTCCAGCACAGTCTGACCACGCTGCTCAAAGTGCAAGGGGGATGTAGAACAAAGCACATGGAGATGTATTATTCACTAGTCTTTGTTAAGTCAATCGGTGTGGGAAAAGGGTTATTTTCACAAGGGAAGAGAAGATTTACTGGGATAAAAGCAGCCAAGTCGTCACTAAGCTCTAAACACGAGCAGCTCCATGAAGCAGCCCTGCATGTTCTCCCGGTGCTCAGATTCTCTGCAAGATGACCGGCCTGTCACCCTGCTTCAGTGCTGGCTAGGCTGCCCCTGCCCCTCTGCAGGCTGTCTTGACACCAATCCTTTATTTATCCTTTTCCTGGCTCTCCCTGGGGTGACACGGAGCACAGCAGGGAGTATTTGGGCCCATGAGCTCTGGGACGGGCCGTCGCTGCACATGTGGTGTGTCTGGTGACTGGCACGTGGCCATGAGCGTCGTCCCTGCCCCACCGCGAGCCCCCCAGGGACAGCAGCGCCGAGCAGAGCCGCGTCCCGCGTGGTCCCCTACCTTGTTCGTGCCATCACGTTGTTCTTCTTGGGCTGCTGGTTCACTGGGCTCCCCATGTTGCCGTTCTTCAGGGAGCCCTTCCGAGCCAGCTCCCGCTGCTTCTCTGCAGGGGGGACACAAACGGGAGAGGCAGGATTAGGGCAACAGGCGGGATGGCCACCACACAGAAACCTGGATCTGATGATCTGAGAGGCAGGGCAGAATTACTAAGCTCTGGGATCACAACTTCCATCTCCCGGACAGGAACATCACAGAGGCTGATCTGTGCCCCACACCCTCGAGGGGATGAGGACACATGAAGGTGGCTGGAGGTGAAGAGCCCCAAGCCCTGATGGGTCCAGAAGTCCTGCAGCAACGCTAGCCTGGTGCCAGGCTAGGGCGAGGACACTGACCCCATACCCTAGAGCAGAAAATGGTGCCACCTTCCCTGTTTCTCCTTCTGGCAGCCTGTGACGTCCTTGGAGGACCCTCCTTTTTATCTCACATTGAATCCTGGAGGCTTTCTTTTTTTTTTTTTTTTAAAGGAGTGAAGCATTTGGAGCTCTATTTTTAAATAGCATAAAATTTGTTTAATTTTCAGAGCATGTTTCAGTTGCCAGTGAGATGTAACCTTAAAACTGACAGTATGCAGACGGATTTTTAGGTGGTCACTGCAAGAGGGGATTTAAATTAGCTTTTCACTGGGGAGAGACTATTCCTGCTTAGTACCTTCTCAGAGCAGGAGCACAACTAGAATTCAGGAGTGATGGCCCCAATGCCTAAGCCTGCTGTGGATCTGCAATCTTTGCATCCAGCAGGGATGAGAGCCCATGTACGACGGGCTACCATGTGAGCATAAAAACCCAGTGCCTGGAAGACCTTACACAGCAGACACAGAATGAGGCACTGGGTGTTTTACACCCTCTGTTTTGCAGAGCTTCTCCTGAGTGCAAGAGAGCTGAACGGGAGATGGGTAGAATACAAAGGATGATCTCCCTATATTTCCCCCTCACCTTTTCTTTTTTTTTTTTTCTGTCTGTTTTGATATCCAATTTTCTCATGCAATTTCCTCCCTGATTTCTTTGGGGAAATTAGTCGGGCTGAGTTGGCACAAGAGCTGAGCTGGCTCTGCAATGCCAGGTGAGGCTGGGGAAGGGCCCAGTCAAACACAACTCTCCAGAGTGTGAGAATATCTTGGAAACTATTCTTGTGCCATGCCCCAATAACACGGAATTACCAGACTGCTGCCCGGGGAACCTCAGCAGCAAATTTGTTTTGATTCTGCAGCCCCTGTAGGGTGTGAATATATAGGGTGTGTGAATATATGTGGTGTTTATATACTGATATGTTATTTTCTCCTGCAGAATTTTTTACTTCCCTTTGAGGGAAAAGAATCTGTTACTTGTCATAAGAGAGCTGCAAGCTTGCAAGAGCAAGATGGGCAAACTGTCCTTCCCACAAAGAGAAGTGTAGGGGGATGCATGTCCAAAGTCTCCTTTTTTTGAGGGACAAACAATCGATGGAGATTCCTAGACAGGGTGGTGCTGAACACGGTTGAGGAACCTGCAGAGAAGAGCACACACTCATCGCAGCCATGTCCAGTCCTGCTTCTGCTGACAGCAGGTGTGAGCAAATGCTCATTGAAGCTGGCAGGAAAGAATCAGGCTGGTAACTCTCCCCGGCGTGAGCTGCAAAGAGACTGATACAGGATCGAAGACAAAACAGGATCGAAGATAAAACCTTAAATCAAGGTAATTTCTCTTGACTGTAGCTTGCAAATGCAGTGATCATGGTTGTCTCCAGAATAAAAGCCTGGGATTTTGCAGGCCACATGAGTTCTGCTATTCAGATGCAGCAGGATGGAGCATGATTTACAACCCTAAATACAGAAAAGGCTTCCACCCATCTGCACCAGCAGCTCTAGCACCAACCACAAATACCCATCCTTGAGACAAGACTGTACCTGCTCAAAGACAAGGCTCCTGGTTGCATTTCTGCCCCAACACAGAGGCTTTCCTGAGCCTCTTCAACGGCCCGGCGCTCTCTGCCTCCTAGCCATTACTCAGTACGAGCACTAATGCCACTTGCCAATTCAGATTAGTCGCTGGGCTGATGAATCTGGACAGTAGCTAAGTGTCTGTTCTCTCCAATAGATCTTGACTACTTCCATGTTCTTACCAAGTGCTATTACAGTGTATGGATTTGGATGATACCATGTTACCTATTTAACCCCTTCTTTTGCTTACTGAATGGCCTGCAGTGGACATCTCCAAAGCAAGGTAAACGCTGCAGGAATGTAATGTGATGGTCACATCTATGCCTGTGTCCCCAGCCAGATTTCTTGAACCTGAGGAAACAGTTCAGCTCTCTCTTGGATGCTGTGAATGCTGAACCTAGGAGTGAGCAGTTGCAGGCAGGAATGAGAGGTGCACCCAGCTCTGAGGTGGTGGGACAAGCTCTGGGAAGGTGATGGAGATAGGTAAAGGTCATTTCTGAGTCTTCTGAGCATTGGGGTTGGACTAGATGACCTCTGAGATCCCTTCCAACCTTAAGCATTCTATGATTCTATGATTATTATAAACAACTACTGCTGTCAACATTTGTCTGCATCCAAGGAACTGCGTTAAGTGTCTATCTCCTGAAGTCATTCTGGGCTGTAAATTCCAGGCTCATACACAGGAAAAATGAGATGCATCAGAACGGAGCCCATTTTCTGCTTGGTGCTTCCTCCTGCTTCACAGGTGGAGTTTGTGAAGCCCATTTCTAGACACTTTCCTGGGTTTCCAGGAGCGCAGATGCTAAGAACTTGAGTCATTTTTAGAAATGTGATTGCTTTAGACACTACTGAAAAATGCTGCTTTCAGATTAACAAAAAAAAAAAAAATTTCCAAATTATTTTTATACAAGCTGCAAGCTTATAAAGCTCAAGCTTATAGTAAAAGCTCAAGTACATAGTCAAACACAGTCAGGGGAAGGTGAGAGAAGGCATCACAGTCTGATCATGATAAGGAAACAGTATTTTTAAGTCTGCCTCATGCTGGCTGATGGTAGCCTCAAATGAGCATGAATCCCAACATCACAACTCTTCCGTGAGCCAGCACCACTAAATCTTGTGTGAAAAAGGGGAACTAAATGTCTCTTCAATTCTCCTGAATAGGACTTTCCTTTTGGATCATCCGAGGCTGTCCAATACAGTAGGAAACTATTCTCAGTGGCTTTAGAAAAGATCGTTGTTCCTACAGGTTTCCTGCAGCCTGGTGCTTAGCTCTAGGCACCGGGGAGCTGGGCTAGGCTTAGCTTATCCCCAGCACCTGGGGACTTCTGGCAGGGATTATGACAAAGTTCCCACGTCCAGGACCATCTGTGCTGCCCACTACGTTCCAGGGCAGGCAATGAGCTTTCAAAAAGGCAACGCAGCTTATTGGGAAATCAATTCCAAAACAAAACTGTCCAAATCTGGGCAACTCTCAGGCACCAGAAGAAGGAGGAAAGGTTGTTAACAAACTTTCCTTCCAAATCCAGAGAAAATGTGACATACAGGAACAAATGAGGTAAGTCAGGGATTTTCAGAGGCTGGTTATGTCATGTCTTGTGGGCTTGCTCTCTAATGATGTAAGAAGCTGATTCAGCAGATATGCCAGGTGAATGACAGGGACCTGCAGAAACGCAAACAGAACGAAGCAAGGCCGTTCTCCAGCTATTCCAGAGAAATCACTAAGTGCTGGCATCAAAAGTGCAGTATAAGAGCAGCGCTCCACTAATGCTCTTTACACTCTCTTTGCAAGTACCTGAAATCAGTTGCTCAGCTTCCATCCCACTTAGCTGAAACAGGCTTTATTATGGCAGCATTTAGCTAAAAACTGTGTCCTCCCCATGGGAGATGCTGAGTGCAGCGGTGAGGGCTGGGCAGGCACCAGCAATACTGGCAGGGCTGGTGCAGCCGCAGGGGAGGCAGCTTCACCCATAGCCATCTTTCTGCCAGTTTTTTACTGATTTTACAGCCGGGCACTTCCTCCATGATGTCCCACAGAGCAGAGGGAGTTGGGAGGGCATGAAGCAGCCTGCAGGCACCTCCAGCGTTAAGAAGATGCTCACATGGGAGTCCAAGTTCCTGCTTGCTCATTAGCAGGGTAGTTGTCTTCAAGCAGTCTTCCTGGCTCCATGCTTGAGTGGCACCACTAGCTTCTGTCTCAGTGGAAGCACCAGGGAATGGAGACAGGAAGGCTGCTTTCAGCCCCATGCACTGGGGAATGTGCTCTGGGAATGGTGACAGGTAATGGTGTGTCCTGGTGACAGGAAAGCAACCAGTAAAAGCTGAGAAGTTTTCAGTACGATGAGAGTAACTCCTAAATATTAAGGAGCAAAGGAAAAAGATGCTTCAGGCACAGTCAGGCACATAATCTGTCCAGCCCCGCATCCTCTTTGGTCGTGGTCTCACGCTAGAGCATCAAGCACAGGTCTCGAATAAGAGGGTGCCATAAATACACAAAGCACATGGCAAGTGGTTCCTGCCCTTGGGGGCTTCCACCTGGCTGATTTAGGGTGTTTCAGAGGATGGGGAATGACTGTCTGGTGACAAATGGAGAGCACCCTCCTGCAGGAAAACAACAGGGAAGATCAGCAGGAGGAACAACAGGGGGAAGATCAGCTTGTTGCTGGGTGCTAGATACTCACCTCATCAAGCCCCTGAGAACGAGTTCAAGCAATGCCCTATACTCAGTGCAATCTGAAATGATCACCTGTTGAGTTGGCTGCATGTCTCTAGTTACTCTGTGATGAGGGGCAGTAAATAATCAAGAATTTTATGCAGAAAGCGCTTATGTGAATGTGTCTATGTAAAAAAAATGGCCTTGAATAAATCCTTGCAATTAATTTCCTTGGTTTCAGTTGTTAAAGAAAATGTTAATATCATTTTCCTGTCTTTTAGACAGGAAATCTTCTTTAGCATTTTAGAAACGAAATGCTGAATAGTCTCTCTCGTGCCTGTTGCTCCATGTGCTGTTGGCTTTGTCTACGCTCTGCCCAAAGGCAGAAATGGCAAGGGCGGCCGCGAGCTTCAGCCTCCTGCAGAGCCGCTCATTTGGCAAACATGAAGCAGGCAACACAGGAGCACGGTAGCCATCAGCCCGGGCTACACTGAAGAGCTACGCTGAGGCCATGTACCTGTCCCCAAAATCTATGCTGGCCATTGCCCCTAGGGCCCTGGGAGACTGTGCTGTGGTGGAGACAGCCGCGTGCCCGGCTGTGCGTGTCCTCCCCACGTGCCGCGCGGTGACGATCGAGGCTGTTTGGTGTCAGAGGAGGCTGAGTTGCTCCCTTTGGGTTGGAGGCTGCTGCTGCCCGCTGCAAGCCGCGAGCTGAGCCCGCTAACTCGACTGCTCGCAAGCCGGGCTGCCTAGGAGGGGACGGAGCTTCCTGCTGCGGGGACAGCACAGTGCTGCTCCGAGGCACTTCGTGCACTGGGAAGACAAGAAATTATCCCTGGGTGACAGAACCATATTTTTCGAACCTGGAGATCTATGAAATGAGATCTTTTGGAGGCATTTGCCCCTGCATCCCTCATTGCCAGCTGAGACCCTTTTCAGAGACAGCGACTGCAGCATTTCCCTGATGAATTCTACTCTCTCGAGCACACGAATTTAAATTGCACAGTAAATAAAATTAGTCTGTCTGTTCACATCCTGCTGAATGATCAACAGAGCCAAGAGAAAAAGGTGGGAGAGAGAATGAAATGCTGACTACAGCTCCCCCTCCAAGCCCAAGCCCGATTCCACCGAGCGCATCGCAAGTTCCAGGGCATTAACATGCAGCCGGGCAACACCGAGACCCGCACCAACTTTCACCTCCGACAGAGAGCTTTTGTTAGCCAGGGCTGGGTCACTTGGAGAGGTTTCAGGGCACATTTCCCCCTGAATGTGCCCGTCGGCAGCAGTTTTGCATGCACGCTGAGGAGGGCTGCATAGAAAGGAAAGGAAAAGATTCCTGTGTGGTGTGGCCACGCTGAGCCTGACGAGGCTGCACTGCCCGCAGGGATTTGGAGAGGGTGTCTGGGACCCCATGGGTAGTATTAGCACAGCCTGCAGCTCTGATCCTGCATCAAGAGGCAAAAGAAAGTGTTTTTTTACTGAACAGGGGTAGCAGGAATGAAAAGGGTCTGTCTGTGGCCACCTCTCTGCTCAGTATACAGGGAATCCGGTTTGAGGATAAAGCGCACGGAGCCCCAGCGTGGATTATTCAGATCAGTCTTTTGGAAATACGATTGTTTTGCTCAGCTTCAGAAAAGAGTCTGCATATGTAGGCAAGGGTTAGATTACTACATCATCCAGCTACCAGCTTGGGTCAGTTCTGCAAGCCACGGTATTTTTGGCTGCAGTATCTCATTTTCGCTGACCCAGCCACACATGAGGAAATTAGTGAACTATGTCTAATTGTGAGAATTGATTAGCAAGGGCAGGCAGACAAATCTGTGCTCAAAGGTCCCTCTTGGACCAGTGCTTTAAGCACCTATGTTGCTGCATCTCTTTATGTTTTGCTGATGTGGCTGTTCTGTCCCCTTGGCACAGCTGAGAGGTGGCACAAACACAGATGGGCTCTGAGTGGTTTTAAGCTACCCTGAAGGTCTGACCAGACGTAGAACTGGTATAAAATCCATGGAATAAAAGGGCCATTTTTGCAACCTTCTGGCAGTACATGAGGTTGCAGCTCTTAATTCCTAATATAGAACATAGAATATATATTTTCCCTCTGTATATGTACAGAAGGTACTGCAACAAGAAGTCAGTGCATTACGTGCACAGCAATGCGGACCTAATTCTGGGGAAGCCAAGGGGCTGGAAATGCTCCCACCTAAAATACTGTCTGCACAAGCTCCAGAGAGGTTTCTTTATGGCCAGGCTGATTTTACTGTTCATGTTGCTCTTCAGAAAGCAGATGCTGAACTTCAGTGTCAGAATATTCCTTAGCATAGAGGAGCACAGGAAAATGATGGCTCCAGACTGGATCAAAACCGTAATCTACTTCTGCCACAAGTGCCTCCAGAAGTGGCTTTAAGCTCCAACAACGTGTGTATAGAATCACAGAATCCTTAAGGTTGGAAGGGACCTCAGAGGTGATCTAGTCCAACCCCCCAACACGCAGGGTCACCCAGGGTCACTCATAATCATTGGAAGAAATGATTTTTTATTTAGATCCATGACGGGGCTTTGGTGTGTAGGAGAGCTGGGCATCCAGTGCAATCAGCAAATTAGCAAAGAAAACTTAAGCAAAAGCATTTACTATTAGTATTTACAAAGAATATTTTACTTAGGGATGTGGTATAAACATGAATCACCTCTGTGAAACAAGAAGCTATGTTTTAGTGAGGAAAGAAAAAACTGTTTCACCTTAAAGTTACCTAAATAGTTTCTAGTAGCATCTATAGCAGCAGGGAAGGAATAAAACTGAGATTCTTGGTTTCCAATTCCCTGCCTGATCTCATCCACTGCTGTCAAAACTGAAATGCACAAACTGCATCAGTTTTATCTAATTTTCTTCTTTAACATTTACCTTCTCAGAAGGATTTATTTGGTATTTTGAAGTATTTTGAAAGGATATGCTTCCTAGCAGCCAGAATAGCAAAGCCGGATATATCTGAATGAGTGCTTGCAACCTGTCAAGACTAGCTGAAAAGTTTCAATTTATAAACTGAAATCTGCAAAACAACATTCATAAATTAGAGTTATTCTCTCCCTTGATATATTTTAAAGGGATAGAAAAAAAAAAGAAGTTATTTCATCCGAAAAGAACTTCTGCAGATGTGCGCTCATGATTCCTACTCAAGTGAACAAAGGTTTAAGAAAACCCCTTTTGCTCAGTTTGAGTCTGCTCTATGGCGTATCAGACAAAAAAGAAGGCAAAAAAAAAGAGGTGTCCAAAATGAAATTTAGCTCTATCAATAACTGATCTCTTCATTTAAAGTGCCTCCTATGCTAACAGCACTGTAATAATCTACCAGATAAACAGATTTAATATTAGTGCACCCCAGATTTGTTATGTGATGAGTCCTGATGTTCTACAAAGAAGCATTAAGGCCACCACTGCACGTGGTAAGTATGGTGTGCATAATGAGAGTAGTGCATAGGCAGTAAAAACTTGCTTAGCCAAAAGGTTTTAGGAAATATTCATAGCCTCCAGTTACAGACGAGATCAATGTATAGAGCACATTTTATATAAAAGCACTTGAATGGAGCCTGACAGAAGTGGGTTTGAACTGCGTACACACTTAACCAAATTTACATGCTTGCGTGGGACTAAAATACATAAAAAATGATAGGGCTATGTCAGAGAGCATGAATTTTATAGTCTATAATAATTATAGATTTAATTTGTTTTTGAAATGTAGCTGGGGAAGCTTTCCCTGGCTGCAGATACTGCTGCTTGGAATGACTTGTTGCATCCCCATAGCAGCCAAAACAAACAAGGACTCAAGTGGTAAGGCTGCAGGCAGCATGGGGGCTTGGAAGGGATCTCATGGGGTGCTGCCCCCAGCATCCTGCTTGGAAGGGACCTTTGGACTGTTGCTGTCACTGCCAACACCACTGCTGTATTTGTGGCCTTGATTTCATAGCAAAATATCAAATATTTGAGTCATTTGAGCTTTGTTATCTGCTGCACAGGGTTTCTACCACCCTATGCATTACAAATAAAACTCTGCATTTTCTACCTAAACAAATTGAAGGTAGATGGTATAAACCAGGCTGGTTAACATACTGAATGGATGCTCCTCATTTCCTCCTGCTTTTACAAACTCCCTCTTTGCAGTATGGGAACTCTACTTTCTTTCCCAGGAAATGTAGAGCATTATTAACTTCACCGTGCAGCCCTACAGATATTTTCCTTGCTAAAAGGCTTTTAGGCTTCGTTTCATTAGCCAGATCGTCTGTTTCCTAGGCATCTTTGTGGAAGAGCAGGACATGCCCTGCCCAGGGTGCCTCTTCCTGCTGTTCAGTCTATCAGTCGGAGCGCCTGGTCCTTGGAAAAGCAGCAGCTCAGCTAGGGAGCCTTCCTGCACGGCCAGCCTGCTCCCTAACAGGATTACTGCCTGATCCCTCTGTTAGCCAGATTCCCATTGTCTGGGAACTGGACAACCAGCCTTAGAGCGCAATTAGTTATTTAATAAGTTTATGATTAACCAATCTGCTGATGAAGCTTTCGTTAATTAGGCTGGCAGCAGCTCTGTTTCAGAGGGATATCAGTCCCTAATTTAGCACACGTGCTCCCGGGGCAGGGTGGGGATCTTGGTGGGAGCCCCTCCGCGTGGCAGGGCCTGATGCTTCCCCCTTGTCACACAGGTACCTGTGAGCACTGGTGACATGTGGGGGCACCAGGGCAGGGAGGCACCCGGGCAGTGCTCGGGATAACGGCCTGGGTTTTATATCGGTGCAGATACATTACTCCCATGAGGGAGCGATGCTGGGGAGCGGCCGCAGGGCTCGCTCGGGGCGGGGGTCATGGCCATACCCTCCTGGTGTCGCTCGCTGCTGGTGTCTGCACTGGGGCTGCCGTTCATGGACAACCCAACCAACAGAGAAGCTCAGCTGACCTGAGCAGGGCCTAACGGCGTTGGGGACAGGCAAAGGGAGCCTGAAGAAAGGAGGAGGAAACATGAACTTCATTCTGAATGTCAGACCCTTAGTCTCAGCACGTTCCTAGCTTTATCGCACAGACTCCACTTCTTTCCCAGTTTCAGGAGGAATTTCTCTTCCCCACCTCCGTTCAAGGCCTGAGGAGTCCCCATTGATGGGCAAATGAACTCACGTCCTCCAAAGAGCAGGCAGGGGAGGTGTCCGGCGCTGCCTCCAGACTGGGTCTGCTCCACCATAGCCCCAGATGAGGCTGCTGACTGACACCTTAACCTCCCTCCTTGACAGCCAGCCAAATTCACCCAAGGGAGGAAAAACACCAGCTTGGGTTTGCTTATCAGAAGATCATTAGCTAAGAATTTTCTGTACTACTTCTGAGATGAAAAGGAGTAGGTGAACAAAAGCAACACGGAGATTACTGTGATTTCTGTGTCCTTTCAATGCTGTGGTCAGGTTTGCACTAGGTCACGATGCACGCGTATTCAGTCTTGCTTGGCACGATTTATGAGCCTGAAATTGTCAACTGCAAATAAACATAAGGTTTACTGCAGTATAGCTGCATGTTTGGCTGCCTGGAATTGGAAGTGAAACAAGAAGTTCTAAGAGAAGTTGTAAAAGAAGAAGAAAAAAGGAGAGAAAGAGCCCAAGTGCCTCAGCAACAAGGTTCTATTGCAGTAGCACTAAGGAACTAATGAGCATGTGTATAGGACATAGGTCCCTGCCTGAGGAAATTAAGATAGGAAACAGACTGTGCGTAAGCAGTGTAGGCAGCTAAAATCGTAGCTGCTTCAGTGATGTACAGTTCTTGTCTAATCTGACTTCACTTTGAATAATGCTCCAATAATTAAGATTTACAACAGGTTTTAACTTTTGCATACAGCTACGTAAGCACAGAGAAAGCAGATAGAATTTAATGGTGAAAAAGTGCTATGATGAAGGACAGCTCTTCTGCTAAGAAATGTTCCATTTTGTCGGAGTTGGTGCTAATTACAGTCCCTGTTAAAGGGACTTCAGAGCAAATGTCCTGCCTGTCCTTCAGCCAGGTGATGCTGGAAGGGAAGGGTATGAAGGCAAGGCAAGGCAAGGCAAGGCAAGGCAAGGAAAAGGAAGGCAAAGGAAGGAAACACAAGGCAAGGCAAGGTAAGGCAGGGGGACATGGCAGTGAGTAGAAGCTGGATAGGTGCCATGCATCTGCTGGTAGGATGGGTGGCAGCTGGATGTGCAAGGAACAAACCTTTGCAGACTGTGATTTAGAGCAGAAGAAATGAGAAGTCGGGCACTATCACCTTAAGGTCTGGATGTGTTTGACAGAGCCTTTGCTGAGACACAAGTATGTTGGTTTTTTTTGGTAAACTATTTGTTATTTTAAAAGAAACCCCAATTTGCTTGTTCATAACTTGTTTTAAATCAAGAACAGACACTTCCATTACTAACCAACTGTATGCAGGGCTAATAATATGAATTATCATCTTTCTTTTTGTCTCATTATTTCTTTCTATGCAAGTATCAGCAATCTTACGTGACACTGCAGCTCAAATTACCCTAGGGACCGAAAGTTAGGGTAAGGGGATTAGCTATCAAGGTGAGAACTCCAGTGTGAAGCAACATCACAAATTCTCTCTGAACGCACAGGCTGGAGCATCTGCAGGAGCCAGTGCAGGGAATGAGGTATCAGTTGCCCCAGGGGAAGAAGTCCAAGGATGCGCAGGGAGGATGAAGCAGCCACACACAGAGTGTTCAATAACTCCCTGAAGAGTTGTTCTCTCTCACACAAAATATGCTGGAGAGAGCCTGGCTTTTGCCAAGATCCAAACAGAAACAGCTTCAGCATCTAGGTTTCCTGACAGCCTCCCAACCCCAGGGATTCTGGCTCATGCAGCGCTTTGAGAGGACTGGGAAAAGCTGCGAGCAGACAGAAAGGGTGGCAGAAAATACTCCCTGCTTTCAAGAGTCCTTTGTGGCTGCCAACGGCTGTGCTTGCGAGGTGAACGGAGGGGCAGTGTCGGCTTTGGGAACGGAATAGCCGTCACTTTGCTCCGGTTCAGCACCGCCAGAGACGGGGAGGAAGCCTGGGGAGCGACAGCCCTGTCCTTTCCGGGGATGACTCTGGAGCAAAGATCTTGGAGCACTAGGATCTGCGGGGGCGGTGTGTGTGTGAGGGGACGGGGAGAGGAAGAACTGTGACTTCCCAGTCACCCAATCACCCAATCCATAATGCAGCAAAGTCAGCTGAATGAGGAGATGCTCCTTGGCTTGTGGTGCAAAGACCAAAAAAAAAAAAAAAAAAAA